>JAPFBE010000822.1:0-25729 GCA_034336665.1 Luscinia megarhynchos | reverse complement strand
CATGTCACGGTGTGACCGGGTTCTCCAACCTTAATATATTTAATTTCTTACTGAGACAGGACCAGGAGTAGAGGGCAGACGAGGCTCGAAACTTAAAAAGGTACAAGAAGAAATTTATTAATAATGCCAAAAGAAAGTGCATTCAGGATAAAATTCTAAGATTGTTCCCTCCTCCTTCATTCTACATTTTTCTTACCAACATACATACAGAGAGAGCACTTCCCAGTCAGTTATACCTCAAATAATCCAATAGTTCAGTTTACTAGAGAAAGTCCCTTTTCTGGTTGCTTAGTAGGGGTATGGCTACCTTCACCTCTGGTTTATCCGAGACCCACAGAACTATGAATTTTCCTCCCATTTACACAGTCCAGCCCCAGAGCCGTGTTATGGGTTCTGATGCACACATGGGGGTACCACCTCTAAGAGCAGGCTACTAAAAAACCAGTGCATGCATCTGCTTCTCTATTAAATGTCTCTGTTCATATTCCAGTTCCAGAACAGAGACCCTCGGGCAAAGTTTTTCTCAAATGCTAGCTACCCATGTATTTTCCACAGTTTAAAGACTTTAGTGAAATTTCACAATCCCACAGCCCACAAAAGGTTTTCAGCTACTTGCATCTTTTCAATCTCTTCCCACCGAACTTTGTCTTCATCCCAGCTGGCTTCGTAGTCTCCATGCTTCATTTCTTCTCATTCAGTAGAATTCAGGAGGTCCAAAATTCCATCCAGGCACAAAAGAAGTTACAATTGTATCCAGATGACAAAGAAACAAGCATTGGCCTGGGTTCTTCTCTGCCACGTGGAAAGAGCGAGCGAGCCCAGCCTGCAGGGCGGGGCCATGTGGCTTCAGTGCTGGGAATACATGGGCCAGTGCACAGAGACCATATATGAGGGAGCCAGGGGCCCCAGCCAGGAGCTCCCTGCAGAGTGGAGTGCCCGGCAGGGTGAGGGCAGTTCCCCCACCAAGCCGGGACCGGGGTTCTAGGCGGGCCCCATAGGCGAGTGCGGGCGGACCCCAGACTGAGCCGGGCGGGCGGAGCCCCAGCAGAGCCTCCGACTTATCGGGAGGCGGGGAACCCGAAAAAGCTGAATCGGCTTTCGATGCAATTGTGTGATTTATGGGCAAAATAACTTTTTCATTGGTTTCCCGAGCTGTCCATCACCAGTCAGCTCTCTGATTGGGTGCCAGCAGCTCACAGGGGATGCTCCCAAGACGGAGGAGTGCCTCCCACTCCCCACCTGAAATAGAACCATCCCTGAGGTGGCTCACCATCCCCACACCACGTGAAACCAACATGTCTTGACAGGGTTCATCATCCTCGAGCAGGAGGATGCACTGTCTGGGTCCGTCGTACTGGCCTCGAGGGGTGATGCTGTGTTGGGGTCCCGTCTTCCTGTCCTGGGAGGATGCTCTGTCAGGAGTCCGTCGTCTTAACCCCTGGAGGCGATGCTCTGTCGGCTCATCGTCCTCGCCCGGAGGCAATGCTCTGCTCGGCCTCCGTCGGCCTGCCCGAGGATCATCTATAGGAGTCCGTGGAGTCTCGTCCCGGGGGATGATCTGTCAGGATCCATTCGCCCACCGGCTTTCAGGGGGGATGCTCGTCCAGAGTCCACCGCCCTCTCCTTCCTATAGGATGATCTGGGGTCCTCCTCCTCCTGGATGGATACTCTGTCGAGGTCGCAGCCGAGGATGCTCTGTCGGGGTCCGCCATCCTGGCCCCAGGGGCATGATCTGTAGGTCGGCGTCTTAGGCGATGCTCTCGTTATCCACCCTCCTGCTTGAAGGAGGATGGGAGTGTCTAGATGTCTCCATCTTTTCTGTGTGTGGATAGGGGGTTGGTCAGGACAACTCTGCCCTCCCATTACCGAGGAAGAGTCCGGAGTGGTCTAGGTGTACCTTGGGGTGAGTTGGGATGCTCTCTGTGGAAGCCCAGACAGTCTCTAGGTGAGTCTCCGCCCTACGTTGCTGCTCCTCCGATATAGGGGATCAGAATCATCGCCCTGGTTCTTTGCTGGGATGAGTGGTCGGGTCATGTCCATCCTCCTTCTCTGCAACACAGAGGGGCGCGGATGAATCCATCCACACCTCTCACCTTTGGAAGGCAGAGCTACCTGCTCGTTCGAGGGGAGCACCCGAGAGTAGTGCTGGGAGCTGTATCTCCGTCATCCTTGCCCCAAAGCGTGCTCTATCCCAGGTCTGTCGTCTTCACCCCGTGTCCACATTTTCTTGGCCCCTGAAGTGCACTGTCAGTGTCCACCCTCCTCACTATAGAGAGGAACCCGAGGCCGAGGGTGTAAGCCATCGTTACCCTGCGCTTGGAAATATGTGTGTGTGGGCCGGGCGTGTCAGGTCACCTTGGTCTTCCTCCCACCATGGAGGGGCCGGGTGATATAATGCTCATTGCAGTGTAGGCTCGGGGGTCTCCGCTGGAGCAGAGTCACGGTGGGTCTGCGCCCTTCGTTGCGGGCAGATGATGCAGCGGATCTCCGCCCGCTCATGGAGTCTCCTCCCGGTCGCTGCTTTCGGGCTCCTCTCCCGGGACCCCTCCTCCTCTTTTGCAGCCGATGCTGTGGACCCAAGCCAGGCTCTTTATATACCCAGATGGCCCATGCTCAGGCACAGCCAATAGGAGCCCAGAAACAAAGCGTGAGGGCGGACCACTAGCTTTGCTCTTGTGATGGCACAAGAGGAGGCGTGGCCACAGCGTGACCGGCGTTCTGATTGGTGGAGGGAGAAAAGAGCAGAAAAAGGGCCAAGGGTGGGAGGGGCAGGTGTGAGGGTGGGGAGTAGAGGCCGAGCCGGAAGTCACAGCAGGACTTTAGAGGGAGCAGCTCCAGCGTTCTCCGGTACCTCCACGAAAAGCTCCTGGACCCCTTCCGGCTGCAAAGAAGCAGAGGAAGGGGTCTCTGGTGACAGCCCCATTCCAGGAGTTGACAAGTGTTAGCCAGCGTGGCGGGAGGCGTTGCCTTGCCTGGCTCCTAAGGTCTAATTGCAGTGTGAACTTTTCTTAGCCAATCCTGTTCTGGCACACAGACCCAGTCTAAGACTTTTGTCTCATCTCTCATTAATTTTTTTTTTTTTAATCGCTAAAACCTACAGCTAAACTTTTCTCACCTAAATACATCTTTTAATCTACGGCTTTTGCTTCTAGCACCTAAGTTGGAAGCATTTCCTGAGCCTCGGTCAAATCCTGTGTTCTTTCTAGACTTTGATTGACAGGCCAATCTTCGGAGAATTCCTTGCATTTTGAATTCCAGCAAGAATCTCACAGACCCGAGGCTCTTATGACACAGTAGGCCTGGTGGAACCAAAGGGCAGCGTTGTGACAGAACCTCACGGAACTGAGCATTCATTGTGACACAGGGGGCCTGAGAAGAAATCTCACTGCCAAGCATTTCTGGCTGATAACAGTTTGATTTAGGCCAGTTTATCTGGAGCCCAGCACCCAGAGGATGCTCGAGGTCTCCAATCCTTTGGGACTGAAATGCTCGAGGAGGTCGGGGAGGTTTCTGTCCCTCTTCCTTGCAGTGGGGTCTTCATCCCTCTGAAGAGGGACACGCTTGGGTCTCTGCTCACTCGCACGCTGGGATGGCCCTAGCATCCCCCCCCCCCCCCCCTGGTGTCGTGAGGCGGCCAGAAGACCCCCAACCCTGAGCATCCCCGATGTGAGCATGGCCAGAGACCCCAGCCCTGTGAGCATCCCCGGTCTGACATGACCAGAGAAACCCCCAACCCCTACCATGCCCCCCAGTGTGACCGGCCAGAGACCTCCAGCACCTGCCATTCTCTTCGGAAGGCCCGAAACTCCCCAGGAATGCCCAGGGGAGGGAGGGGCGGAAGGCCGTCCATCGGCCCACCGCTCCCTGCTTGGCTAGAGGGTCTCCGTCCTCCTCTCTCTTCATGGAGAAGGGGAGGCTTTGAGCTTAGTTTGGAGTGTGGCGAGCTGAGCTCATTCACGAGTAAAGACCAGAGCACAGCACTTGATGTGATTTTTGCCAATTTTATTTTGGCCTTAGCCTTTTGAACAGACAGAGGCGATGGCCAGACCCCTCCGATTTTGGGGGCGGTAGCGGTCCCTCGCTGTCCCGGTGCTTGTCTGTCCTTGGCACTGTTGGGCGAGGTGGTTTTGACCCGTCCGAATTTCAGGAGGCCGCTGTGCTCTCCATCCACCTTACCTTTGGCAGGCTGTGCTGTCTTTGTTACCTTTTGGCGGGGAGGCGGCCGAGGTCCATCGTCCTCGCCCGAGTGGCTCACACTGTCCTGGGGTGGCGTTGCAGTGCTTTATATCCACAATGGAGTGCTGCTCATGCCTGGAGGGTTTGTTTTGTCCTAGCTAGACAGCACCTTTCCCCATCGGTGAGCTGCTTCCACTATGCTACTTGCAAGCTGCTGCCTCTCCCCCTCGTGGCTCGGCGCTTTAGCTTCCTGCTTCTGCTTGCTTAGCTGCTGCTTCTTCCCCCACTTTAGCCCAGGCTGTAGCCCGGCTTTTACCACTTCCTAGTAGCTAGCAATACCCACGTGAACCTGATCCTGGAGCTGACCTGGAACTGTCCAAGAAATGCCCGGCAGCCTGCTCGTGTGAAAAAGAAATCTGCGTTTCTGCCCTCCCGACACGGGAGGCGTCCTGAGGCTGTACATCCACTCGGACGGGTGAAGTTCTGCATCACCCGTGGCTGTTTTTCATGTGTATGGGTGGGAATCAGTGTGCTTTTGCTAAATAAACGAGTTTTTTGATTTTTTCTCTGAGGAAAATCTTCCCGAAGCGGTGGTGTAGAGTGGAAAGAGTTTGGAAGGTTTGTTGTTGCTTAAGGGGTTCCTTTTAGAGATTCTTCCCCTAATTTGCCTTAAACCAGGACCGCCCGATATCTGCCCCTCATCGGAGGGATGCTCCTGATCCCTTCCATGGTGCCCTTGGGGATGCTTTGCCGTTGTCCAGCCCTTCGCCCAGAGACCAAAGTTCCTGTCGGGGTCCGTCGTTTCTCGCCCGGAGCGAATGCTCCTGATCGGGGCGTCGACCGTCCTAAGCCAGAGGCGATGCACTATTCAGGTCCTTGTCCCTCAGCAGGATGTTCTGTTGAGGTCCGTCGTCGCGCCGGCGCCCCGGAAGGATCATCTGTCCGTGTCTGATGCGTCCTCACCCCGAAATGCTCTTTTGGGGTCCTAAGCCCTCGTCCGAGGCTGATGCGCACTGTCAGCGTCCGTTGCCCTCATTCGAGGCGATGCTGTTTTGAGTCTGTCATCCTCGCCCGGGACAATACCCTTTCAGGTTCCGTCATCCTGCAGCCCTCGAATGCGATTGTCGAGTATGGATACATCGTCTTCACCCCAGTGGGATGCTCTGTCTGGGTCCATCATTCCTCTGCCCATGGGAGATAATCTTCGCCGTCGTCAGCCCTCGTCCCGATGTTCTGTTGTGCCGTCCGTCATCCTTGCACGGTGGGATGCTCTGTCAGGGTCCGTCGTCCTGCGCCCGGGGAAGATGCTCTGTTGGAGAGTGTGTCGTCCCTCGCCCGCGATTATCTGTCGGGTCCCTCGTCCTTGCCCGGGAGGATGACATTTTGGCATCCGTCGCCCCCGTCCGGAGATGATCTTTCAGGGACCGTCGCCCTCGCTTTACCGGTGGGATGATCTGTCGGTGTCCGTCGTCTTGGCTGTCCAGGGGCGGTCCTCTGCTCGAGGTCCATCGTCCCTCGCCGATGGCCTGTCGAGGGTCGTCGATCGCTCGCACCAGGGAGGATCGTGATGTCAGTGTCAAGTCGTCGCTTGATTGCCAAAGGCGATGCACTGTCGGGGTCCCTACGATCTGCGCCCTCAGAGTGATGCTCGAGTGGGGTCTGTCGTCTTTGCTAGGAGGATAGTTTCGGCATCCGTCATCCTCGATCGGGGGATGCTCTGTGCGGGTAGTCCATCGTCGCTTGCCCGGAGGATGCCCTCTCGGGGTCTCTGCGATCGTCGCACCGGAAGGATCAGATAGCCGGTGTATGTTGTCCTCCAACCCGGGGCAGTGCCTGTCGAGGGTCCCTCGTCACTCACCCTGGAAAGATGATCTTTCAGTGTCCATCAGCCCTCGTCCCCGGTACACCAGTCGGAGGTCTGATCGTCGGCCCGGCGATGCTCTGGCAGGATCTCTGTCGTCCTCGCCCTCGATTGATGCCTTAAGTTTGGAGCTTTCTGTTCTGTCCCGTTGTGCTTAGGGTGGTGAAGACAAAATAGTCAATTCAGCTATTGATTCAAGGACAGTTTCTTCAAAACTTTGGGCCCTAAGTATAAACAACGTGAGAGGAAAGAGGAGGCGGGCCATCCAGGAGAAGAGGAGGATAACACCTTACAATTTGAGACTATTAATTGGATGGCTGACTCCTGTATGTAAATGAACTAAAGTTTATAAAAATGTAAAATCATGTGACCAAGCTCTCTTTCTGCATCCACCTTGGAGCCACTCCGGGCGGGCAGGCAGGGCCACGCTGTGGCACTGTTACTGCCAGGGTGTGGCCTTTGAAGGCCTTTCAATAAATACTCATTTTATTTCCCCTAACTCTGTGTGATCTCTGTTCCAGCTAAAAAGGCAACAGGATGATCTGTATCAAAGGTCCCTCGAATCCCTCGCCGGAATATGTGGGCTTCAGGGACATGTCGTCCTCTATCCCAGGGCGATGATCTGCTATCGAGGGTCTGTCGTCCTCTTAATTTAGGGGGATGGCTTTTCGAGTGTCTGTCGCCAGCGCGCGGGGAGTATCAATTGATACGGTGTCCGTCTCTTCAACCGCAATACTCAGTCGGGTTCCACTCGTCCTGCAGCCCTCAGGGACAATGCTCTGTCAGGGTCCATCTCTCTCACACTCCGGGGATGTTCATCCAGGGTCCAAGCGCTCTCGATCCCAGGGCCGATGCTCTGTGCGGGGTCCGTTGTCCTCGCCCCCAAGGCCAATACGCTTCGTCCCATTGTCCCATGCGCCCTTGAGGGCCGATGCTCTGTCTGGAGTCTGTCGTCCCTGCAAGCCCCACGATGCCCGCTTCGAGGTTAGTGCGTCACCGCCCACCGAGAGACCATGCTCTGTTAGGTTGTTGATCCTCGCACTGGCTGGATGCCCAGCCGGCGTCCGTCGTCATCGAGACCGGGAGGATCATTTAGCCGGTGTCCATCGTCCTCCAACGGGGCAATACTCTGTATGTCCGTCTCGTCCTCAACCCGGAAGGTGATCTGTCAGGGTCTGTAAGCCCCCTCGTCCGTGGCAATGCTCTGGTCGAAGGGTCAGTCGTCCCTGGCACCAAAGGTGATGCTCTTCTGTGAGTACGTCGTCCTTGCCGCTTGGGCAATACTCTGTCGGGAGTCGGCGATCGTGCGGAGATCATCTGTCGGTCCATCATCCTCGCCCTGGGAGGATGATCTTTAAGGCCTCCATCACCCCGTCCTGGGGGTGTTCTGTTGAGTCCGTCATCACTCGCCCGCGAGTTATCTGTCGGGGTCCCTCGTCCTTGCGGGAGGATGACCTTTCAGCATCCGTCACCCACGTCCGGGGAGATGATCTCTCAGGGACGATCAGCCCTCGCACGGAGTGGGATGATCTGTTGGCGTCCGTCGTCTTAACCCAGCCCTTGGGGCGAGTCCTCTGTCAAAATCCATCGTCCTCGCCCGGAGAGTGGCCTGTCGGGAGTCCGTCGTCATCGTCGCCGGGAAGATCATGTGTCAGTGTCAGTCATCGCTTGCCGCCCGTGCACTGTACGAGGTCCCTCGTCCCTCGCCCGTGAATGTTCTCTTGCGGGTCCGTCGTCCTGGCCCCCAGGGGATGCTCTGTCTGGTGGTCCGTCAGGTCCTTGCCCTGGGGCCGATGCTCTTTCCCGGGTTTATCGTCCTCGCCCTGGGAAGGATGCCCTGTGCCGATCCCATCATCCACCGCCCGGGAGGATGCTCTGTCCGGAAAGCTCCATTGTCCCTGCGCCCCGGAGACAGTGATCTGTCGGGCTCTGTTGTCCTGCGCCCTTGGAGAGGAGTCCATCTGTTGGGGTCCGTCATCCCTCGTCCCCAGGGATGCTCTTTCAGAGTCCGTCGCCCTCGCTTCCTGAGGAGGATGATCTGCCAGGAGTCCCTCCTCCTCCTCTTGGCTGGATACTCTGTTGAGGTCTGTGGAGCCGAGGGGATGCCCTGTCGGGGTCTGTCATCCCTGGCCCTGGGGGATGATCTGTCGGTCAGTGCGTCCTCCGCCCAGGCGATGCTCTCGCGTGTCCAAACTCCTCTCGCCCTGAGGGAGGATCAGGGTAGTCTCGGCGTCTCCATCCCTTCTGTGTGGCCAGGGATGGTGGCAGGGTTGGTCAGGACATCTCCGCCCGCTTCTGATTACTGGGGAAGGGTCGGGGTGGTCTCGGTGCCCCACCTTGGGAGAAGTGGGGATGGTCTCCATAGGCCCAGGAGAGAGACTCTAGGTGGGGCTCTCGCCCGCCGTTGCCGCATCCTCCGATATAGTGGGTCAGGATCGTCTCCGCCCTGGTTCTTTGCTGGGATGAGTGGTCAGGTCATGTCCATCACCTCCTTCTCTGCAACTACAGGGAGCACGGGTGGTCTCCGTCCACCTCTGCTTTGGCAGGCTGGGGGAGCGCCAGCTTGTTCCAGGGAGACACCGAGTAGTGCTGGGGCCCGTTGTCTCCGTCGTCCCTACGCCCTGAGGCGTTGTTCTGTCAGGGGTCTGTCGATGCCGCGCGCGTGTCCATCGTCCTGGCCCCGGAGATGCACTGTCGAGTGTCCACCCTCCTCACCCCAATAGAAGAAAACTTAGGAGGCCGGGGTGTAGCATCATCGTTACATTGCATGGAAATATGTGTGTGTGTGGGAGGCGTGTCAGGATCACCGCGGTCTTTCTCCTCCATTGAGCCGGGTGATATGTGCTCATTAGCGGTAGCCAGGCTCTGGTCTCCGTGGAGCAGAGTCATGGGTGGGGTCTCCAGCGCCCGTTGCCAGGCAGGCCAGGCGCCGAGCCGGGTTCTCCTCTGCGGCTCCGATGGAGTCGCCACCCGAGGCTGCTCAGGGCTCCTCTCGGGACCCCTCCTCCTCTTTCCACGCCCTTGGCTGCTGTGGACCCCAAGCCAGCTTAAAGGCTCTTGCCTCTGTACCCAGACCAAGCCCGCCCGCTTCCAGGCACAGCCAGCCGGAGCCCAGAAACAAAGCGTGGGGAGGAGCACCCAGCGTTGCTCATTGTGATGGCACAAAGAGGAGAAGCGTGGCCACAGGCTGAAACCGAGGCGATTCTGATTGGTCGAGGAAGTAGAAAGAAGGAAGCATACAAGGAGGCGTGGCTCGGGGCCGGAGGTGGGAGGGCAGGTGTGTGAAGAGATGTGTGAGGCAAGGCCAAGGAGTCCACACCAGGATTTTGCAGGAGCAGCTCCGGGCGCTCCCGGTCCCTCCCAGCATCTCTGGGCCTCTTTCGGCACTGCTAGAAACAGAGGAAGGGGCTCTCTGGGCGTCCCAGCCCCATTCCAGGAGTCGAGCAAGAATTAGTGGAGACTTGGCGTGGCGAGAAGTTGCAGCACTTGTAGGCCTGCGAGAGTCTTTTCAGGATTTTATTCACCAATAACACACTGTCCACAAATATATTTGTGTTTTTCATTCCAATACTAAAGTTTTTTCTGATTGCAGTGTGAACTTTTCTTAAGCCAATCCTTCTGGCAACACGGACCCTATTCTATAGCTTTTTGTCATCTGCGACCCATAATTTTATTCTTTTTACCACTAAAACCACCACAGCTAAATTTTTCTCACCTGATGTCATCTCTGCTTTCAATCTACATTTTGCTTCTAGCACCTAAGTTGGGAAAGCATTTTCCTGCAGAACCTCTTGGTCCAGAGTACCAATGTGTTCTTTTTTCTAAGACTTTGATTGGCCAAGGCCCAATGTCGACCGAAGAATTCCTTGCATTTGCGAATTCCAACAAGAATCTCGCAGACCCGAGGCTCACCATGTAGGCACAGTAGGGTCTGGTGGATACGAGGGCAGCGTGGTAGCTTAGAACCTCACTATGAACCCGGCGTCCACTGCGTGAGCTAGCAGGGGGCTTTGGAAAGGAAATCTCACTGCCAAGCTTTTTCTAGCTGATAAAAGTTTGATTTGGGCCAGTTTTATCTGGGCCATGCACCCAAGGATGCTCGAGGGTCTCCATCCCTCTGGGCCTGGGAAATGCTCGGGGCAGTTTCCAGCTCCCTTTCCTTGTGGGTGGGGTCTTCACTCCCCTCTGGGGACACCGCGAGATGCTCTCGTTTCTCACCCTGGGATGAGCGCCCCGAGCATCGGTGTGACACGGCCAGAGACCCCCCAGCCCTGAAGCATCCCAGTGTGACATGGCCAGAGACTAGCCCTGAACATCCCCAAAGTGTGACATGAGACAGGGCAGACGGCATGCCCCAGTGTGACACAGCCAGAGACCTCCAGCCCTGCCATTCCTCCCAGGAGGCGCCGGCGACAGGATTGCAGGAGCATGGGGGCCGGAGACATCCCTTGGCCGCCACCGCTTTCGGCCGAGGGCCTCCGTCCTCTCCTCATGGGAGCAGGAAGGGCTTTGAGCTTGGTTTGCGTGGCCGAGGACTCGTTCTGAAAGTAAAAGACCAGGAACAGCACTTGATGTGATTTTTGCCAATTTTATTTTGGCCTTCGATTTTTGAACCCGGAGACAATGGCCAGACCCCTCCAATTTTGACCATGCGAGTCCCTCACTGCCACATGGTGCTTGTCTGTCTTTAGCTTTTGTTGTGCGGGGGTGGTGTCCGACCCCCCTCCTATTTTAGAGGCCACTGTGCTCCTCCATCCCACCTTACCTTTGGCAGGCTGTGCTGTCTTTGTCAGCCTTTGGGGGGAGAAACTGGCTGGCCGGTGTCGTCAGTCGCTTGCCCTCGAGTCTCACTGTCACTGGGAGGTGACTATTGTAGTGCTTTATATCCCTGTCGTGTGCTGCTCATGCCTGGAGGGTTTGTTTTGTCTAGCTTCAGACAAGCGCTCCACAATTGGTGAGCTGCTGCCTGCACTGCTTGCAGAAGCTGCCTGCCCTCTCTCTGCATGCGGCTCGGCCGCTTTTGCTTCACTTCTGCTTGCTTAGCTGCTGCTTCTGCCCCCACTTTGGCAGGCTGCTTGGCGCATTTATTTTCCCTTCCCTATTAGCTAGCAATACCGTGAACCTGATCCTGGAAGACCTGGAACATCCAAAAAGCGCCCGAGTAGCCTGCTGCATTGAAAAAGTGCGATGTTTCTGCCCTCCGGCGGAGGCGTCCTAAGGCTGTACATCCACTCGAGCGGGTGAAGTTTGCTGCGTCACCCACGTGAGCTGTTTCTAACTGCGTTGGCTGAGATTTGCACTGCAATGGCGTTTGCTAAATAAACAAGTGTTTTTCCCACGCTTTTTCTCTGAAAAATCTTCCCGAAGCGGTGGTGGGAGAGAGAAAGTTTTAGAGGTTTGTTGCTTAAGAGGGGCTCCTTTTTGGGATGTTCTTCCCCTAATTTGCTTTTCACCAAGACATGCCTGTATGTGCCTCACCCGAGAGGCGATGCTTTGCCGTTGTCCCTGCCCTGCTGAGGGCAAGAAGTTCTGTCGAGTCGGCGACGATCGCCCTTGGCAGGGGATGCTCTGGGCCGTCCTCGTGCCCCCAGGGCGATGATCCCGGTCGGAGTCAGTCATCCCTCGCCCTGGGATGCCCTGTCGGGGAGTCGTCCATCGCCAGCACCCGGAAGATCATCTGTCCGTGTCCGCATCGAATCCCTCCTCCCGGGAAATGCTCTGTCGGGGTTTCGCCCTGCGTCTTGGGAGCGATGCACTGTCAGTCTGTAAATACGCCCTCGTCGGGGCAATGCTCTTTCGGTCTAGTGGATCCCTGCGTCCTCACGCTGGGCAGCAGCCCTTTCAAGGTTCGTTGTCCCTCGCGCCCGGAGGCGTCGTCAGCGATATGGATCGCGATCGTCTTCACTGCCCAGTGGGATGCTCTGTCGAGGGTCCATCATCGCCTTGCTTCTGGGAGGATGATCTTTCGGCGTCCGTCACCCCCGTCCCAGGGGGATGTTCTGTCGGAGTCCATTAAGCCCTCGCGCGGTGGGATGATCTGTCGGCGACGTCGTCTTAAGCCCTTAGGCGGTCCTCTGTCGAGGAGTCCCATCGTCCTCACCCGGAGGATGGCCTGCGAAGTCGTCGTCCTTCCGCACCCGGGAGGATCATGTTTTGGTTTCAATACGTCCTTGCACCCGCCGGTGCGTGATGCTCTGTCGGGTCCCTCGTCTGCGCCCGGGAAGATGATCTGTAGGGGTCCGCTCTTTAGCCGTCTTGTGGAGAGCGTCGGTAGGGATCTGCTCGTCCTCACCCCAGATGCTCTGTCCAGGAGTCCGACGTCTCGATCTCCAGGGGAATGCTCTGTCAGGGTTCGATCGTTCTAAGCCCTAGGGCGACGTCTCTATCGAGGTCCATCGTCCTCGCCCGGGGTATGCTCTGTTGTGCTCCGATCTTCCTGCGCCCCCAGGGTGATGCTCTGTCCGAGTCCCTCGTCCTCTCTCTATTGGGATGCTCTATCTGGGTTCACCATCCCTCCAGCCCTGGGAGGATAGATCTGTCGGAGGTCCGTCATCCTGCGCACCCGTGGGGATTCTGTGTTGGGAGTCCGTTGTTTTGTCCCAGGAGTGATGCTATGTCAGCTGATCCCTAAGCCCTCGGGAGGATGCTCTGTCAGGGGTCCGTTGTCCTCATCAGGGGAGATGCTCTGTCGAAGTCCGTCCTTCGATAAGCCCGGAGGATGCCCTGTTAGAGTCTTTAGGTCTTCACACCCAAAGAGGATCATCTGTCAGTGTCCGGCTTCCTACGCCCCTGGAGCCTCGCAGGATTTTTCGTGGTCCCTGATCACCAAGCCCCGGGGCAATGCAGTGTCTGAGAAGTCCGTCCTCCTAAGCCCTGAGGGCATGATCTATCAAGGTCCCTAAACGTCAGAGTAGCGTCGAGGGCAATACGGATTTTGGAGTCGACGGTCGTCACTCGGCCGGCGATGGTCGATGATAGAATCACGTCGTCCTCACCCCAGTGGGATGATATGTATCCGAGGGTTTGTGGGTCCATAAGCCCAGCAGGGAGGATGATCTTTCGGCGTCCGTTGAACTTCGTGCGAGGAGATGCTCTGTCAGGGTCGTTGTGTCAAAGTGGCACTGGGATGATCGGTGGGGTCCTCGTCCCTCGCCCCCTGGGCGATGCACTGTGAGGAGTCCATCGTCCTCAACTTGGGGGATGACCTGTTGGGGTCCCTCGATCCTACCGCCCGGAATAGAATTTCGGAGTCCATTGTCCTCGTCCCTGGGGTGATGATCCAGTAGGGATATGTCGATCCTCACCCCAGGGGGAGTGTGTTGGGACTCACTGATGGTAAGGGGGGATGGGTGGTTTCACCTCAGGTATGGCTCCATCGGGTGGGAGTGAGGAGGCACTCTCCCGCGT
Source organism: Luscinia megarhynchos (assembly GCA_034336665.1). Classification (NCBI taxonomy): domain Eukaryota; kingdom Metazoa; phylum Chordata; class Aves; order Passeriformes; family Muscicapidae; genus Luscinia; species Luscinia megarhynchos. Next base: position 12,285 of record JAPFBE010000822.1, on the reverse strand, counting down.
CTCTGGGAGCTTTCCCGTGAGCTGCTGGCACCAATCAGAGGCCCAGTTTGGTGATGAACAGCTCGGAAGGAAAACCAAGGAAAAAGGTGCCTTTCACAAATCACAATTGCATCGAGTTCATTGCCTCTTTCGGTTCCGGCCTCGGATAAGTCGGAGGAGGAAGCTCTTGCTGGGGAGCTCCGGCCCGGCTCGGGCTTCGGTCCGAGAGTCGCCCTGTGCAACGGCTCTTGAGCCTGGCTCGGAACCCCAGCCAGCAGGCTCGGCAGAGGGGAAGCCGAGGGCCAGCCCGGCCCAGCACCGGCTCTGCAGGGAGCCTGGCTTAGGGGCGAGGCTCCGCATGGCCCCAAGCACCGGCCACATGGCCCCAGCACCAGCCGCATGGTCCCAGCACCAGCCACATGGCCCGGCCCTGCCGCGGCTTTCGGCTCATGCCTTTCCACATGTGCAGAGAACTTTAGCTGCCCGCGTTTGTTTCTTTGTCATCTGGATACAGTGCCAACTTCTTTGTGCCTGGATTGGAGTCCCTGGACCTCCCGAGAGTTCTATACTGAATGAGGAGGAGATGAAGCATGGAACCACAAAGGTCAGCGGGATGAAGACAAATTTCGAGGTGTGAAGGCAGTGAAAAGATGCAAGTAGCTGAAAAACCTTTTTGTGGGCAGTGAGGGAGTTGTGACTTCGCTAAAGTTCCTTTAAACTGTGGAAAAATACATGGGGGTTGAAAGTATACGAGAAAAGAATCCTTTGCCCCGAGGGAATGGGGTCTCTGTTCTGGAGACTGGAATGGGCACAGAGACATTTGATAGAAAAACCAATGAAGAGAATTCTGTGTTTTGCAGCCTGCCTTTAGAGATGGTACCCCCCATGTGTGCATAAGTAACCCATAACTTTCCTTGGCTCTGGAAGGACTGTGTAAATGGGGAGAGGAAAATTCATAGTCCTGTGATTCTCGGGTGGGCCTTGAGAGTGTGAAAGAGTGAGAGACACCCCTAAGCCATAACCAGAAAAGGGACTTTTCTCTCTGGAAAGTAAAGCTGAACTGATTATTTGAGTGTATAACTGACTGAAGTGCTCTCTGTATGTATGTTGGTAGAAATGTAGAATGAAGGGGAGGAGGGAACAATCTAGGAATTTTATCCTGAATTCTAATTCTCTTTTTTGTATTATTAATAAATTTCTTCCTGTGCTTTTTCAAGTTTTGAGCCCTGCCTTGTCTCTACTCCGGGTCCTGTCTCAAAGAAATTAAATATATTAATGCTGGCAGAGCCAAAGCCACACACCGTGACAGGCGAGGCTCTGTCGAGTCCCTCGATCCCTAAGCCCGGAGGGATGATCTTTCGGCATCCGTCGCTCGTCCAGGGGAGATGCTCTGTCGAGGTCCGTCGTCTCCTGCACTTGCAAGGGAGATGATTGGTCAGGGTCTGTCGTCCTGCTTAGCCAGGGCGATTCTCTGTATCGAGGTCAAAGCCCTCGCCCTGGGGGATGCCCTGTCGGGGTCTTCCGTCATCGCACCCAGGAGGATCATGTGTGCCGGTGTCTGTCGTCCCTCGCCCCCGGGGCGATGATCTTTCAAGGTCCCTAGTTCTCCTCCCAGGGCGATGCTCTGTCAGGGTCCCTCGTCCTCGCCCCAGGAAGATGATCTGTCAGGGTCCATTACCCGTCGCAGGTGATGCTCTGCTGGGGTTAAGATAGATCCTTGCGAGATTGGATGCTCTGTCAGGGGTCCGATGTTCTCGGCCCTGGGGCAATCTCTGTCGGCGTCCGTCGTCCTTGCCCATGGGGAGATGCCCTGTCGGGGTCTGTCGTCATCGCACCTGGGGCGATGATCTATCCAGGAGTCGCCTAGCTCCTCTCCCGAGATGCTGTGCTGATCCGTCATCCTCTCCCGGAGGCGGCTCTGTCGAAGTCCATCATCCTCATCTTCAAGTGGATGCTCTGCTCAGAGTCCATCGTCCTTGCCCCAGGGGCATCATCTGTCTCAGTCCCTCGTCCCTCTCGGCCCGGGGCAATAGACTTTTGAAGTCCCTCGTCCTTGCACCCGGAGGATGATCTTTCGGCATCAGTCACCATCGTCGAGGAGATGCCCTGTCGAGAGTCCATCGTCATCGCACCCGTGAGGATCATTTGTCGGTGTCCGTCTTCCTCACCCCCAGGGCAATGCTCTCATGGGGTCCCTCGTCCTCGCCCTCGGGGAGATGCTCTGTCAGGGTCCATCACCCCTCATCGAGACCTGTCCTCTTTCAGTGTCCGTCGTCCCTGCGCCCCGGAGGCTGATGGTCAGAAATGGGGATATGTCGTCCTACGCCCCAGTGGGATGCTCTACTGGGGTCCCTCGTTTTGCACCGGAGGATGATCTTTCAGCATTAAGTCGCCCTCGTCCCAAGGGATGTTCTGTTAGGGTCCACCGTCTTCACAGCAGAGGGATGCCCTGTCGGGTTCGTCATCCTCACCCCCAGGATGATCTGTCGTAGTCCGTCTTCTCGCCCTGGAGTGATGCTCATGTCGGGGTCCTTCATCCTCTCACCGCTGGGATGCTCTATCTGGGTCCACCCGTCATCGCCCGGGAGGATGATCTTTTTAGCGTCGTCAGCCCTCATCCCGGGGCGATGATCTGTCGAGTCCGTCGTCCTCGCCCGAGGGGATTCTGTGTTGGAGTCCGTCGTCCTTGTCGGGGTGATGATCTGTCACGGTCCCTCGTCCTCACCCTCGAGGAGGATGCTCTGTCAGGGTTTGTCGTCCTGCGCCCTGGGGAGATGCTGTCGAAGTTCCGTCATACGTCGCCCGGGAGGATGTCCTGTTAGGGTCTTCGTCTTAGCACCCGGGAGGATCATCTGTCAGTGTCCATACGTTTTGGAGTCCCCCAGGGACATGATCTGTTAGGGTCCCTCGTCCTCTCCCCAAAAGGCAATACACTTTCGGAGTCCTTCTTCCCATGGCCCCAGAGGCGGTGGTCAGTCGGGATTCGTCATCCCTCGCCCCCAGGGAGATGATCTGTCAGAAGTCCGTTGTCCCCTCGCTCAGTGTGATCCTCTGTCATGGTCCGTCGTCCTCGCCCCAGGAGGATGCTCTGTCGAGTCCGTCATCCTTGCCAAAGGGGCAATGCTCTGTCGAGTCCGACATCCTACTATAGATGGGATCATCTCGGCGTCCGTCAGCCCTGCGATCCCGGGGCAATGCTGTCAGGGTTCCTCCATCTCTCCTTGAGGGGATTCTTTGTCGGCGTTAAGTCGGCGTGCGTCCTGGACAGATCATCTGTCAGGGTCCGTCGTCCTTGCCCCAGAGGGATGATCTGTCCCGGGGGTCCTCGTCCTCCCCCAGGATGTTCTCTCAAGTCACTCGTCCTTGCCCCAAAGGATTTTCTCGGGGTTCGTCGTTCCTGCGGCCCGAGGGATGCAGTGTCGCTGTCTCTCGTCCTGGCCTCGGGATGATGATCTTCGGCATCCGTCACCGCCGTCCGGGCAATGATCTGACGATGTTCAACATCCTCGAACCCGGGAGGATGCTCGTAGCTCAGGAGTCTGTCGTCCCTCGCCTCCGGCGATGCTCTGTCGGAGTCCGTCATCCCTGCGCCACCTCTCACGATGTTCTTTTCGGCGTCCGTCGCCCCCTCGTCCCAGGGTGATGTTCTGTCGGGATCCTCCTCGTCTCCTTGGGGGGATATTCTGTTAGGGGTGCGTTGCGGTCGTCCCAGGATCATCTGTCAGGGTCCGTCGTCCTTGCCCCAGGGGGATGCTCTATCAGGTTCTGTTGTCTTCAGCCCACGTGTCAATGCGTCCTGGCCGAGGGGGGGATGCACAGTCAGTGTCCACCCTCCTCACCCCAATGAGAGGACCGGGGGAGCAGGGGTTTAGCCATCGTTACCCTGCGTGGAAATATGTGTGGGGCAGAGCGTGTCAGGTACCGCCGTCTTCCACCATGGATGGGGGGCGGGTGATATGTGCTCATTCGCGGTGTAGGCTCCAGGGGTCTCCGTGGAGCAGAGTCACGATGTGGGGTCTCCGTGCCCTTTAAGGTTGCCGGGCAGACGGTGAGGCCGGATCTCCTCCTCCCGCTCCGTGGGTCTCCCTCCCGGTCGCTGCTCAGAGCTCCTCTCCCAAGGACCACTCCTCCTCTTTTCCGCTGCCGGCTGCTGAGGGACCCAAGCCAGTGAGGCTCTTTATATACCCAGACCAAGCCCGCCCCTTTCAGAGCACAGCCAATAGGAGCTCCAGAAACAAAGCGTGGGGGCTGGGAGCACCCAGCGTTGCTCATTGTGATGTCACAAAGAGGAGGCGTGGCCACAAGCGTGACCCGGCGTTCTGATTGGTCGGAAGGAGAAAGAGCAGAGAAAAGGGGCGTGGCTCGGGCCCCGAAATGGAAGGGGGCAGGTGTGAGGGGGAGTGTGGGGGCAAGGCCAAAGGTTCACACGCGGGATTTTGGGAGCAGCCCAGCTCTCCCGGTCCCTCCACAGCTCTCCTGGGCCCCTACCGGCACTGCAAGAAGCAGAGGAAGGGGTCTCTGGGCGTCCCAGCCCCATTCAGGAGTCGACAAAGTGTCGACAGCATGGCCAGTTGCAACGCTTATGGCTACAAGGTCTTTTTCAGGATTTATTCACCAATAACACACTGCCAAAAAGAGATTTGTGTTTTCATTCAATACTAAAGTTTTTTCTAATTGCAGTGTGAACTTTCTTAGCCAATCCTGTTCTGGCACACAGACCTATTCTATAGCTTTTTGTCTCATCTGCGACTAATTTTATTCTTCTTTTTATCATAAAATCTACAGCTAAACTTTTCTCATCTAAATACATCTCTGCTTTAATCTACATTTTTGCTTCTAGCACCTTAGTTGGAAGCATTTCCTGAGGCCTCCGGTCAAATCCTGTGTTCTTTTCTAGACTTTGATTGACAGGCCCAATGTCGAGAGAATTCCTTGCATTTTGAATTCCAACAGAATCTCATAGACCCGAGACCCTCTTGTGACACAGTAGGGCCTGGGTGGAACCAAGGGCAGCGTTGTGACACCCCAGAACCCTCACGGAACCGAGCGTCCATCATGACACAGCTGTGCTTGGGAAAGGAAATCTCACTGCCAGAGCATTTCTGGCTGACAAAAAGTTTGATTTGGGCCAGTTTTATCTGGGCCAACACCCAAGGGATGCTCGAGGGTCTCCATCCCTCTGGGCCTGGGAAATGCTTTCGAGGGGGCGGGGTTTTTCTGTCCCTCTCCCTTGGGGTGGGGTCTTCATCCCTCTGGGGACACCGCTGGGTCTCTGTCTTTTTCACGCTGGGATGAGCCCTGAGCATCCCCCGGTGTGACACGGCCAGAGACCCCAGCCCTGAGCATCCCCGGTGTGACATGACCGGAGGCCCCAACCTCGCCATGCCCCAGTGTGACACAGCCAGAGACCTCTAGCCCTGCCATTCCCTTCAGGAGGCATGAAACCCCCAGGAATGCCCAGGGAGGAGGGGACGGAGACATCCCTAGGCCCCACACTCCCCTACCCGGCTGAGGGTCTCCGTCCCTCCTCTTCCTGGGGCGGGGGGAGGCTTGGAGCTTGGTTTGGTTGGCGAGGGACTCGTTGCAAGAGTAAAGACCAGGCACAGCACTTGATGTGATTTTTTGCCAATTTTATTTTGGCCTTAGCATTTTTGAACCAGGGCAATGGCCAGACCCCTCCAATTTGGGGGGCCGGCGTGGTCCCTTGCTGCCCAGTTCTTGTCTGTCCCTTAGCTTTGTTGAGGCAGCGTGGTGTCCGACCCCCTCCGATTTTGGGAGGCCGCTGTGCTCTCCATCCACCTTACCTTTGGCAGGCTGTGCTGTCTTTGTTTACATTTTGGCGGGGAGGAAAAGCTGTCTGTGATGCGTCATACTTGCCCCCGGGAGGCTCACCTGTCCTGGGGTGACGTTGCAGTGCTTTATATCCCACAATCGTGTGCTGCTCATGCCTGGAGGGTTTGTTTTTGTCCTAACTAGACAGCGCCCCTCCCCATCGGTGAGCTGCTGCCGCTGTGCTGCTTGCAAGCTGCTGCCCCCTCTCCCCCCACGCGCAGCTTTCGGCGGCTTTTAGCTGCTTCTGCTTGCTTAGCTGCTGCTTCTGTCCCCCACTTTGCTTAGGCTGCTTCGCTTTATTTTTCCTTCCCTTATTAGCTAGCAATACCCGTGAACCTGATCCTGGGACGACCTGGAACATCAAGAAAGCGCCCGGGCGCCTGCTCGTGAGAAAGAATTCGCAGCGTTTGCCCTTCCGGCACCGGAGACATCCTGAGGCTGTACATCCCACTTTCGGACGGGTGAAGTTTGCTGCGTCAACCTTGGCTCTTTTTCTTGCATTGGGGCGAGATTTTTCAATGTGTTTGCTAAATAAACAAGTGTTTTCGCCTTTTTCTCTGAGGAAAATCTTCCGTAGCCGGTGGTGGGAGGAAGAAGAGTTTGGAGAGTTTGTTGCTTAAGGGATTCCCTTTTCGAGATTCTTCCCATATATTTGCCCTAATCCAGGACACGCCCCGTGTCTGCCCTCACCCCGGGGGATGCTCTGTCTGTGTCTGCGGTTGCCTCGGAGCCATGCTCTGCAGTTGTCCACCCTTCTCGCCTACAGGCAATGTTCTGTCGGGGGTCCGTCATTTTTAAGCCCCCTAGCGCCCGATGCTCTGTCACAGTCCCTTGTCCTGCGCCCCGAGGATGCTTTTCCGCGATTCCGTCGTCCCTCACCCCCGGGGAGATGCTCTGTTGGGTCCGTCATCGTCGCCCCAAGGGGTGATGGTCAGTAGGGATATGTCATCCTTGCCCCTGTGGGATGCTCTGTCGGGGGACCCACGTCCTCGCCTCCTGGGAGGATGATCTTTCAGCATCCGTCGTCCGCGCCCCAGGGGGATGCTCTGTCACTGTCCCTCATCCTTGTTCCGCAGGAGGATGATCTTTCAGCGTCCTTTGCCCTCATCCCGGGATGATGATCTGTCGGAGTCCACATCGTCCTTGACCGGGAATGATGATGCTCTGTCCACGGTCCCTCGTCCTACGCTCCCGGAAGGATGCTCTGTCAGGGTCCATCGTCCCTGCGCCCGAGGCGATGCTCTGTCAGGGTCTGTCATCTTAAGCCCCGTGTCCATCGTCCTGGACCCCGGAGGAATGCACAGTCACTGTCCACCCTCCTCACCCCAATGAGAGGACCGGGGGGCCGGGGTGTCGCCATCATGATCTTCGTGGAAATATGTGTGTGGGTAGGCGGCGTGTCGGAGTCACCGCAGTCTTCCTCTCCACCATGGAGGGGCTGGGTGATCTGTGCTCATCGTGGGTGTAGGCTCCAGGGGTCTCCGTGGAGCAGAGTCGAATGGGGTCGCCAGCGCGCCGTTGCCGGGCAGATGGCGTAGAGTAGATTTCCGCCCGCTCCGGTGGGTCTCCTCCGGTCGCGCTGCTCGGGGCTCCTCTCCAGGGACCCTTCTCCTCTTTCGCTGCCGTCGGCTGCTGAGCACCCGAGCCAGCGGGGCTCTTTATATACCCAGACCAAGCCCGCCCCTTTCAGGCACAGCCAATAGGAGCCCAGAAACAAGCGTGGGGAGGAGCACTCAGCGTTGCTCATTGTGATAACACAAAGAGGAGGCGTGGCCACAGCGTGACCAAGCATTCTGATTGGTCGGAAGGAGAAAGAGCATAAAAGGGGCGTGGCTCGGGTGGGAGGGGCAAATGTGAGGGTGGGGTAGGGGCGAGGCCGGAAGTCACACATGGATTTTGGGAGCAGCTTCTGCGTTCTCCCGGTACCTCCACCGCTCTCCTGGACCCCTTCCGGCACTGCAAGAAGCAGAGGAAGGGGTCTCTGAGCCGTCCCCAGCCCCATTCAGGAGTCGACAAGAATTAATGCGACGAGCGTGGCAGTTGCAACACTTACGGCTACAAGGTCTTTTCAGGATTTATTCACCAATAACACGGTGCCATCTATGACATTTATGTTTTTAATTCAATACTTTTAAATAAAAGTTTGTCTAATTGCAGTGTGAACTTTCTTAGCCAATCCTGTTCTGGCACACAGACCTATTCTATAGCTTTTTGTCTCATCTGCGACTAATTTTATTCTTCTTTTTATCATAAAATCTACAGCTAAACTTTTCTCACCTAAATACATCTCTGCTTTCATCTACATTTTTGCTTCTAGCACCTTAGTTGGAAGCATTTCCTGAGCCTCCGGTCAAATCCTGTGTTCTTTTCTAGACTTTGATTGACAGGCCCAATGTCGAGAGAATTCCTTGCATTTTGAATTCCAACAGAATCTCACAGACCCGAGGCTCTCTTATGACACAGTAGGGCCTGGTGGAACCAAGGGCAGCGTTGTGACAGCCCAGAACCTCACGGAACCGAGCATCCATCGTGACACAGTGGGGCCTGGGGAAAGGAAATCTCACTGCCAAAGCATTTCTGGCTGATAACAGTTTGATTTGGGCCAGTTTTATCTGGTTCAGCACCCAGGGATGCTCCAGGGTCTCCATCCCTCTGGGCCTGGGAAATGCTCGAGGGGGCCGGGGGTTTTCTGTCCCTTTCTTTTGGGTTTGAGGTCTTGTCCTGCGTTAGTGTTATGACTACCTCTCTACCTGCCCACTCCCCCTCTGTCTGCATGGAGCTTCTGCCACCGTGGGCGTTCCTCCCCCGCTCCTAGTAGGCCCCCGGCTGCTGTCGCTGCTGCCTGCTGCTTTTTTGGCTGCTGCTTCTGCTGGCCTGCTGCTTCTGCTTTTGCTGCCACTTTTGCCCCTAGCTTTTGCCCAAGTTTTCCTGCCCCCAGCTGCTCCTTCTTTCTCTCTCCCTTCTTCCCCTCATTCCGAAGATCTGCACCGGCTCCGGACGGAGGGATCTGAACATCAGAGACTGCCTCTGGAAGCCTGCCAAAGAAGCTTTGCACCCTTCCCAGCAGGGACTGACCGAGCTAGTCCATCCTCGCTCACCTTGGTGAAAACGTTTTGTGCCATCTGGGGATTGTTCTTTTCTGGTGCTGGGAAGTGTTTGTTAAAATAAACAAGTTTTTCCCACTTTTTTTGCCTCGGAGGAAGTTCTTCCCGAACCCGGTAGTGGGAGGGGGAAGGAGTTCTGGGGGTTTATTTTCCTAGGGGGACTTCTTTGCGAGATATTTCCCATAAATTTCTCCAAAACCGGGACAGGTCTTCATCCCTCAGGGGACACCGCAGGGTCTCTGTCCCTCTCATCCTGGGATGAGCGCCCCGAGCATCCCCCGGTGTGACACAGCCAGAGACCCCCAGCCCCGAGATTATCCTAATGTGACATGACCAGAAACCCCCCAGCCCTAAGCATCCTCCGGGGTGACATGACCAGAGACCCCCCAGCCCAGCCATGCCCCAGTGTGACACGGCCAGAGACCTCCAGCCCTGCCATTCTCCTCAGGAGAGGCCCGAAACCCCCCAGGACCGCCCAGGGAGGAGAGGGACGGAGACATCCCTGGGCGCCTTGCTCTCTCTGCCCGGCTGGCGTCTCCATCCTCCTCTTCATGACCGAGCTTGGAGCTTGGTTTGGGTGGCGAGGGACTCGTTGCAGAGTAAAGACCAGGCACAGCACTTGATGTGATTTTTGCCAATTTTATTTTGGCCTTCGATTTTTTGAACCAGGGCGATGGACAGAACCCTCCGATTTGGGGGGCCGGCGTGGTCCCTCGCTGCCCCGGTTCTTGTCTGTCCTTAGCTTTGTTTAGGCGGGGTGGTGTCCGACCCCGTCCGATTTTGGGAGGCCGCTGTGCTCTCCATCCACCTTACCTTTGGCAGGCTGTGCTGTCTTTGTCGCTATTTGGTGGGGAGGGGAAAGCGCTGTCGATGTGTGTCGTCCTTGCCCCCGGGAGGAGGCTCATCCCCTGTCCTGGGGTGACGTTGCAGTGCTTTATATCCACAATCGTGTGCTGCTCATGCCTGGAGGGGTTTGTTTTGTCTAGCTAGACAGCGCCCCCTCCCCATCGGTGAGCTGCTGCCGCTGCGCTGCTTTCAAGCTGCTGCCCCCTCTCCCCCCTTGCGCGGCTCAGCTGCTTTTAGTTGCTTCTGCTTGCTTAGCTGCTGCTTCTGCCCCCCACTTTGCTTAGGCTGCTTTGCTTTATTTTTCCTTTCCTTATTAGCTAGCAATACCATGTGAACCTGATCATGGATGACCTGGAACATCAAGAAACGCCCGAGAGCCTGCTCGTGAAAAGAAATACAGCGTTTCTGCCCTCCCCGGCACCGGAGGCGTCCTGAGGCTGTGCATCCCACTTTCGGACGGGTGAAGTTTGCTGCGTGACCGTGGCTGTTTTTTTCTTTAGCGTTAGTGTGAGATTTTTCAGTGTGTTTGCTAAATAAACAAGGTTTTTTGAGTTTTTCTCTGAGGAAAATCTTCCCGAAGCCGGTGGTGGGAGGGGGAAGAGTTTGGAGAGTTTGTTGCTTAAGGGGTTCCTTTTGGAGATTCTTCCCCTAATTTGCCCTAAACCAGGACAGGCCAGTATCTGCCCTCACCTTGGGGGATGCTCTGTCCGTGTCCGCGGTCGTCTTGGGGCGATGCTCTGCCGATGTCTACTCTTCTCACCCACGGGGCAATGTTCTGTCGGGGTCCGTCGTTCTCCTCTCCTGGGGGGATGTTCTCTCCGGGTCTGTCGTCCTCGCCCATGGGGGAATGATCTGTTGGGGTCTCTCGTCCTTGTCCCCGGGGCGATGGTCAGTAGGGATACGTCGTCCTCGCCCCAGGGGGAAGCTCTGTCGGGGTCCCGCATCCTCGCCACCGGGAGGTCGATCTTTTGGCGTCTGTCGCCCTCGTCCCGGGGAGATGCTCTGGGTGGTTTTGTCGTCTTTGCACCGGGAGGATGACCAGTCAGGGTCCCGCATCCTTGCCACCGGGGCGTTGTTCTGTCGGGGTCCCTCGTCCTCGCCCTGGGAAAATGATCTGTCAGGGTCCGTCATCCTCGTCCCGGGGCAATGCTCTGTTGGGGTCAGTCATCCTCGCACCGGGTGGATGCTCTGTCAGGGTCCGATGTTCTCGGCCGCGGGGCGATGCTCTGTCGGCGTCCGTCATCTTCAGCCCCGGGGCAATGCTCTGTCAGTGTCCGTCATCGTGGTCGCTCTGGGGGGATGCCCTGTCGAGGTCTTCCATCTTTGCACCCAGGAGGATCATATGTCGGTGTCCGTCATCCTCGACCCCGATAACATGATCTGTTGGGGACCCTCGTCCTCGCCCCCGGGGCAATACACTTTCGGACTCCGTTGTCTTCAGCTCCGGGGCGGTGGCCAGTAGGGATACCTCGTCCTTGCCCACGGGGAGATGCTCTGTCGGGGTCCGTCACCCTCGCCCCAGGGAGATGCTCTGTCACGGTCCCTCGTCCTCACCCCAGGGAGATGCTCTGTCAGGGTCCGTCATCCTCACCCCTGGAGGATTTTCTGTCGGGGTTCCTCCTCCTCTCCCCTGGAGGATACTCTGTCGGAGTCCACTGTCCTGGCCTCTGGAGGATGATCTGTCGGGGACCGTCGTCCTCTCCCCCGAGCTGATGCTCTGTCGGGGTCTGTCGTCTCACGCTGTGGGAATGGTCTGTTGGGCTCCGTCGTCCTGGCCCCCTGGGGGATGCTATGTCGCGTCTGTCATCCTCGCCCCAAGGGCAATGCTCTGTTGGGGCCCGACGTCCTCGCCCCCGGGGAATCATCTGTCGGGTTCCGGCATCCTCGCCACCTCGACGATGTTCTTTCGGCGTCCGTCGCCCTCATTCCGGGGCGATGCTCTGTCAGGATCCCGCCTCCTCTCCTTGGGGGGGATACTCTGACGGGGCGCATCGCAGTCATTTCGGTGGGGATCATCTGTCAGGGTCCGTCGTCCTTGCCCAGGGCGATGCTCTGTCAGGGTCTGTCGTCTTCGCCCCGTGTCCATCGGCCTGGCCGAGGGGGGGATGCACTCTTAGTGTCCACCCTCCTCACCCCAATAAGAGGACCGGGGAGTGGGATGGCAACATCATTATCCTGCATGGAAATATGTGTGTGGGGCGGCATGTCAGGTCACAGTGGTCTTCCTCCACCATGGATGGGGGCCGGCTGATCTGTGCTCATCGCGGTGTAGGCCCTGGGGGTCTCCGTGGAGCAGAGTCACGGGCGGGATCTCCGTGCCCTTTGTTGCCGGGCAGACAGCACAGAGCGGATCTCCGCCCACTCCGTGGGTCTCCTCCCGGTGCGCTGCTCAGGGCTCCTCTCCCAGGGACCCCTCCTCCTCTTTCCGCCGCTGTCGCTGCTGAGGACCCAATTCAGCGGGGCTCTTTATATATCCAGACCAAGCCCCGCCCCTTTCAGGCACAGCCAATAGGAGCCCAGAAAC
>JAPFBE010000821.1:0-25750 GCA_034336665.1 Luscinia megarhynchos | reverse complement strand
ACCCATCGGTGTGGGCCAGCCGTTAGGCGGGCGCACTCCAGAAGCACCCCAGACACTTCTGCACGCCTCCCACGGGTGGGCCGGCGCTGCGACACACCCAGAGGCAACCCCAGACACTTCTGCACGCCTCCCACGGGTGGGCCGGCTATGGCACATCCTGGGGCAAACCAGACACTTCTGCACGCCCATCTCCTCGGGTGGGCCGGCCTGCTGTCACACACCCCAGAGGCACCCGCAGACACTTCCTGCACGCCACCCACGGGTGGGCCGGCCGCTAGGGTGCACACCAAAGAGCAAACCCAGACACTTCTGCACGCCACCCACCGTGGGACGGTCGCTATGGCACACCAAAGAGCAAACCCAGACACTTCTGAACGCCTCCCACAGGTAGGCCGGCCGCCAGCAGCACACCCAGGGGCAAAGCCCTACACTTCTGCACGCCCCACCCTAGCGTGGACCGCCCGCTGTTGCACACTCCAGAGGCACCAGCAGACACTTCTGCACGCTCCACCCACGGGTGGGCCGCTGTTGCAGCACACCCAGGAGAAACCCCAGACATCTTTTCTGCACTTCACCCTCGGGTGGGCCGGACATTGCTCCACACCCAGAGGCACCCGCAGACATTTCTGCACGCCCATTCCACGGGTGGGCCGCCGCTACGCCGCACTCCAGAGGCACCCGCAGACACTTCTGCACGCTCACCCACGGTGGCCGGACGCATGCACACCCAGAGGCACCCCAGACACTTCTGCATCGCCCACCCCACGGGTGGGCCGCCGCTGCGCACACCCAGAGGCAACTCCAGACACATTCTGCATCGCCCCACCCACGGTGGGCCGCCGCCAGGCGCACACCCCAGGGCAACTACAGACACTAATGCACGCCCCACCACGGTGGGCCGGATGCTGCGCACACCCAGGGGAAAACCCAGACACTTCTGCACGCCCTCCTTCGGGTGGGCCGCCATTGCTGCACACCCAGCGGCAATTACAGACACTTCTGCACGCCAGCACTCCACGGGTGGGCCGGACATTGCTGCACACCCAGAGTTATCCGCAGACACTTCTGCACGCCAACCCACTGGTGGGCCGCTGTTGCGCACAACCAGGGCCAAACCCAGACATCTTTCTGCACGCCCACCCACGGGTGGGCCGGCCGCTGCTCCACACCCAGAGGCAACACCAGACATCTTCTGCACGCTTCACCCACGGGTGGGTCGGGCAATTGTGCACACCCAGAGGCACCCACAGACACTTCTGCACGCTTCACCCACGGGTGATCCGGCTGTTGCGCACACCCAGAGGCAACCGCGAGACACTTCTGCATCGCCCACCCATCGGTGGGCCGCTATTGCTGCACACCCAGAGGAACCCGGAGACACTTCTGCACAGCCAAACACGGGTGTGCCGGACATTGCAGCACACTCCACGGGCAACCCCCAGACACTTCTGCACTCCCAACGACGGGTGGGCCGGGCAGTTGCTGCACACCCAGATGCAACCATAGACACTTATTCACGCCTTCACCCTCGGGTGGGTCGGCCATTGCTGCACTCCCAGGGGCAACACCCAGACACTTCTGCACGCCTCACTCCATCGGTGTGGCCGCCGCTAAGTGCACACCCAGTGGAAAACACAGACACTTCTGCACACCCACCCACGGGTGGGTCGGCCATTGCTGCACACCCAGAGGAACTCCGCAGACACTTCTGCACGCCCCACTCCGTCGGTGGGCCGGCCGTTGCTGCACACCCAGAGGCACGGCAGACACTTTCTGCACGCTTCACGCACGGTGGGCCGGGTCGCTATGCACACCAAGGAGCAAACCCAGACACTTCTGCACGCTCTCACGGGTGGGCCGGGCGTTGCAGCACACCCAGGGGCAAACCCAGACACTTCTGCATCGCTTCACCCTAGCGTGGGCCGCCTGTTGCACACCCAGAGGCACCAGCAGACATCTTCTGCACGCCCTACTCCACGGGTGGGCTGGCCGCTATGCACACCCAGGAGAAAACCCAGACACTTCTGCACCCTCACCCTCGTAGGCCGGACATTGTGGCACAACCAAAGGCACACGCACGCACTTCTGCACGCCCACCCACGGGTGGGTTGGTTGTTGCTCCACACCCAGAGGCACCCGCGAGACACTTCTGCACGCCCACTCCATCGGGTGGGCCGCCGCTACTGCCAACCCAGAGGCACCCGCAGACACTTCTGCACGCCACCCACGGGTGGGTAGGGCTATTGCGCCCACGGAGGGGCAAACCCAGACACTTCTGCATCGACCACCCACGGGTGGGTCGGGCCGCTGTGCACACCCAGGGGCTATCCCAGACACTTCTGCACGCCCACCGCATCGGGTGGGCCGCTGTTGCGGCACACCGAGGAGAATCCGCAGACACTTCTGCACGCCCAGCCACGGGTGGTCCGCCACGCTTTTGCACACCAAGAGGGAAACCCCAGACACTTCTGCACGCCCCACCCACGGGTGGGCCGGGCCCGCTGCATACCCAGATTCAAACACAGACACTTCTGCACGCTTCACCGACGGGTGTGGGCCGCCATTGCTGCACACCCAGAGGCACCCGCAGACACTTCTGCACGCCCCACCCACGGGTGGGCCGGGCCGCTACTGCTCACTCCAGAGGCACGCCGCAGACACTTCTGCACGCCCAACCACGGGTGGGCCGGCTGTTGCGGCACACGGAGGGGCAAAACCAGACACTTCTGTAGGCCCACCCACGGTGGGCCGGCCGTTTGCGCACACTCAGAGGGCAACGCGGCAGACACTTCTGCACGCCTCACCCACGGGTGGGCCGGGCCGCTAGCGCACACCCAGGGGCAAATCTGCAGACTCTTTCTGCACGCCCACCCACAGGTGGGCCGCCATTGATGCACATTCAGGGCAACCCGCAGACACCTCTGCACGCCCCAGCCACGGGTGAGCCGCCATTGCTGCACACCCAGGGGCAAACCCCAGACACTTCTGCACACCCACCCACGGTGAGTCGGCCGTAGCTGCACACCCAGGTGCAACTCCAGACACTTCTGCACGCTCCACGCACGGGTGGGCCGGCCATAGCGGCACACCCAAGGGCTAACTCCCAGACACTTCTGCACGCTTCACCCACGGGCTGGGCCGCCATTGCTGCACACCCAGAGGCACCCGCAGACACTTCTGCACGCTTCACCCACGGGGTGGGCCGACATTGCTGCACACCCAGAGGCAACCCGCAGACACTTCTGCACGCCTACCCACGGGTGGGCCGCCATTGCTGCAAACCCAGAGGCAAACCTGCAGACACTTCTGCACGCCCAACTCCATCGGTGGGCCGGCCGCTAAGCGCACACCCAGGAGCAAACCACAGACACTTCTGCACGCTTCACCCACGGGTGGGCCGCCATTGCGGCACACCCAGAGGCACCCGCAGACACATCTGCACGTTTCACCCACGGGTGGGCCGCGTATCACGCTGCGACACACGCAGAGCGCAGACATCTGCACGCTCACCCACGGTGGGCCGGCCGCTGCGCACACCCCAGAGGCACACGCAGACACTTCTGCACGCCCACCCACGGGTGGGTCCGCCGCTGTGCACACCCAGTGCAAAATACACAGACACTTCTGCACACCCACCCACGGGTGGGCCGCCATTGCTGCACACCCAGGGGTGAAAAAGCTCAGACATCTTCTGCACGCTTCACCCACGGGTGGGCCGGCCCGTGCGCACAAACAGAGGGGCTACCGCAGACACTTCTGCACGCCCACCCACGGGTGGGCTGGCCGCTGTAACACACCCAGGAGAAACCCCGCAGACACTTCTGAACGCCCACCCACGGGTGGGCCGCCGCTGATGCACACCCCAGCGGCACACTACAGACACTTCTGCACGCCCTCACCCACGGGTGGGCCGGCCATTGTGCACACCCAGAGGCACTCACGAGACACTTCTGCACGCCCACCCACGGGTGATCCGGGCCGCTGCGCACAACCCAGACGCAAACTCCCAGACACTTCTGCACGCTTCACCCACGGGTGGGCCGCCATTGCTGCACACCCAGAGGCACCCGCGAGACACTTCTGCACGCCCCACCCACGGGTGGGCCGGCCATTGCCGCACACCCAAGGCAACCCCAGACACTTCTGCACGCCCACCCACGGGTGGGGCCGGGCCGCTGCTGCACACCCAGGTGCAAACTCCAGACACTTCTGCACGCTCCACTCCACGGGTGGGCCGCCGCTGCTGCACACCCAGGAAAGGCCAGACACTTCTGCACTCTCCAGCCACGGGTGGGCCGCCGCTGCAACACACCCAGGGGCTAACCCCAGACACTTCTGCACGACCACCCACGGGTGGGCCGCCATTGCTGCACACCCAGAGGCACCCGCAGACACTTCTGCACGCTTCACCCACGGGTGGGGCCGGCCGTTGCTGCACACGGAGGGGCAAACCCAGACACTTCTGCATGCCCACTCCACGGGGGCCGCCGCTGTGCACACCCAGAGGCAACCCCAGACACTTGTGCGCCGCTTCACCCACGGTCGTGGCCGCCGCTGCTGCACAACCAGGGGCAACTCCAGACACTTCTGCACGCTTCACCCACGGTGGGCTCTCGCTGCTGCACACTCCAGAGGCACGCGCAGACACTTCTGCACGCTTCACCCATGGGAGGGCCGGCCGCTATGCTCACCCAGTGGAAAAACAGACACTTCTGCACACCCACCCACGGGTGGGCCGCTGTCATTGCTGGACACACGCAGGGGCAAACGCCCAGACACTTCTGCACGCCCCACTCCACGGTGGGCCGCGCTGTTGCGCACACCCCAGAGGCACGGCAGACATTTTCTGCACGCTTCACCCACGGGTGGGCCGCCGTTGCTGCACACCCAGGGGCAAATCCCCAGACACTTCTGCACGCCCTCCACGGGTGGGCCGCTGCTGCACACCCAGAGGCAACCCCGCAGACACTTCTGCACGCCCACCCATCGGTATGGGCCGCCCCTGTGCTGCACACCCAGAGGCACCCGCAGACACTTTCTGCACGCCCACGCGACGCTGCCATTGTGCACACCCAGAGGGCAATCACAGACACTTCTACACGCCTCACCCACGGGTGGGACCGCCGCTGCTGCACACCCCAGGGCAACCCCCAGACACTTTCTGCACGCCCACCTCGGGTGACGCCTGCTGCTGCACACCCAGAGGCACCTCAGCAGACACTTCTGCACGCCACCCACGGGTGGGCCGCCGCTAGTGCACACCCAGAGGCACCCGCAGACACTTCTGCACGCCCACCCACGGGTGGGCCGCCGCTGCGGCACACCCAGGAGGCAATCCCAGACACTTCTGCACGCTCACCCACGGGTGGGCCGGGCCGCTGCTCCACACCCAAAGGCAAACTCCAGACACTTCTGCACGCCCACCCACGGGTGGGACGCCGCTGCTGCACACCCAGAGGCACCCGCAGACACTTCTGCACGCCTTCACCCACGGGTGGGACGGGCCGTTGCTGCACACCCAGAGGGCACCCCGCAGACACTTCTGCACGCTTCACTCCACGAAAGTGGGCCGTGCCGCTGCGGCACACCCAGAGGCAACCCCAGACACTTTTCTGCACTCCCCACCCACGGGTGGGTCGGCCGCTCCTCGCACACCCAGAGGCAACTACAGACACTTCTGCACGCCACACCACGGGTGGGCCAGCCGCTGATGCACACCCAGAGGCAAACCCTGCAGACACTTCTGCACGCTCACCCACGGGTGGGCCGCCGCTGCTGCACACCCAGAGGCAAACCCGCAGACACTTCTGCACGCCACCCATCGGGTGGGCCGCCGCTGCACACCCCAGAGGGCAATTACAGACATCTTCTGCACGCCCCACCCACGGGTGGGCTCGCCATTGCTGCACAACCCAGAGGCACCCGCAGACACTTCTGCACGCTCACCCACGGGTCGGGCCGCCATTGCTGCACACCCAGAGGCACTCCGCAGACACTTCTGCACTCCACACCCACGGGTGGGCCGCGCATGCTGGGCACACCCAGGGGCAATCACCAGACACTTCTGCACGCCACCCACGGCTGGGCCGGCCGTTGCTCCACACCCAGAGGCACTCGCAGACACTTTCTGCACGCTTCACCCACGGGTGCGCCTGCTGCTGCACACACACAGAGGCACTCGCGAGACACTTCTGCACGCCCTCACCCACGGGTGCCGCCGCTGCGGCACACCCAGGGGCAACCCTCAGACACTTCTGCACGCCCACTCCACGGGTGGGCCGGCCGGTTGCACACCCAGGGCAACCCCGAGACACTTTCTGCACGCCTCACCCACGGGTGGGCCGGCCGCTATGCACACCCAGGGGCAAACCCCAGACACTCTGCACCCTCCACCCACGGGTGGGCCGTGCTAGCGCACACCCAGAGGCAATTACAGACACTTCTGCACGCCCACCCACGGGTGGGCCGCCATTGCTGCACACCCAGAGGCACCCGCAGACACTTCTGCACGCTCACCCACGGGT
The DNA here is from genome assembly GCA_034336665.1 of Luscinia megarhynchos. Lineage (NCBI taxonomy): Eukaryota > Metazoa > Chordata > Aves > Passeriformes > Muscicapidae > Luscinia > Luscinia megarhynchos. The sequence continues at coordinate 19,226 of JAPFBE010000821.1, read as the reverse complement.
GGGCCGGGCCATTGCTGCACACCCAGATGCATCCGCAGACACTTCTGCACGCTCACTCCACGGGAGGCCGGGCCGCTGCTGCACACCCAGGGGCAACTACAGACACTTCTGCACACCCCACGGGTGGCCGCCATGCGCGCCCCAGGGGCAACACCCAGACACTTCTGCACGCCCACCCACGGGTGGGCCGGGCCGCTGCTGCACACCCACGGGCAAAACCCCAGACACTTTCTGCACGCTTCACCCACGGGTGGGCCGGCCATGCGGCACACCCAATGGCAACTACAGACACTTCTGCACGCCTCACCCACGGGTGGGCCGGCCATTGCTGCACACCCAGGGTCACCCAGACACTTCTGCACGCCCACCCACGGGTGGGCCTGCCGCTGCGGCACACACCAGGGGCAACCCCAGACACTTCTGCATCGCCTCACCCACGGGTGGGCCGCCATTGCTGCACACCCAGGGGCAACTGCCCAGACACTTCTGCACGCCCACCCACGGTGGGCCGCCAGTTGCAGAACACCCAGAGGCACCCCGCAGACACTTCTGCACGCCCCACCCACGGGTGGGCCGGCCGCATGGGCACACCCAGAGGCACGCTGCGACATTTCTGCATCACCACCTGGGTAGGGCCGCTGCTGCACACCCAGGGGCAATTACAGACACTTCTGCACGCCCCACTCCACGGAGTGGGCCGCCACTGCTGCACACCCAGAGGCAATCCCAGACACTCTCTGCACGCCCCACGCCATGGGTGGGCCGCCGCTGTGCACACCCAGTGGAAACACACAGACACTTCTGCACGCTCACCCACGGGTGGGCCGGGTCGCTGCGCACACGGAGGGGAAACTCACAGACACTTCTGCACGCCACCCACGGGTGGGCCGCCATTGCGTACACACCCAGAGGCACCCCGCAGACACTTCTGCACTTCCCCACCCACGGGTGGCCGCCATTGCTGCACACCCAGAGGCATCACGCTAGACATCTTCTGCACGCCTACCCACGGGTGGGCCGCCATTGCTGCACACCCAGGGCAACCCCAGACACTTCTACACGCCTACCCACGGGTGTGCCGGCCCCGCTGTTGCACACTCCAGAGGCACCCGCAGACACTTCTGCACGCCCACCCACGGGTGGGTCGGGCTAGCTGCACACCCAGAGGCAACACGCAGACACATCTGCACGCCCACCCACGGGTGGGCCGGCCGCTGTGCACACCCAGAGGCACATCGCAGACACTTCTGCACGCCTACCCACGGGTGGGCCGGCCGTTGCTCCACACCCAGAGGCACCCGCAGACACTTCTGCACGCTTCACCCACGGGTGGGACGGCCGCTGCGCACACCCAGGGGCAACCCCAGACACTTCTGCACGCCCCACCCACGGGTGGGCCGGCCGTTGTGGCACACCCAGAGGCACACGCAGACACTTCTGCACGCCACACACGGGTGGGGCCAGCAGCTCTCCACACCCAGAGGCACCCGCAGACACTTCTGCACGCTTCACCCACGGGTGGGCTCGGCCGTTGCGGCACACCCAGGGGCAATTACAGACACTTCTGCACGCCCCACCCACGGGTGGGACGGCCGCTGCGGCACACCCAGGGGCAACCTCAGACACTTCTGCACGCCTCACCCACGGGTGGGCCGGGCCGTTGCGGCACACCCAGAGGCACCCGCAGACACTTCTGCACGCCCACCCACGGGTGGGCCGCCGTTGCTGCACACCCAGAGGCACACCGCAGACACTTCTGCACGCCCCAGCCACGGGTGGGCCGGCCGCTGCGGCACACCCAGGGGCAATTACATACACTTCTGCACGCCCACTCACGGGTGGGCCGGCCTGCTGCGGCACACCCAGGGGCAACCCCAGACACTTCTGCACGCCCACCCACGGGTGGGCCGCCATTGCGCACACCCAGGGGCAACTACCCAGACATTTCTGCACGCCTACCCACGGGTGGGCCGGCCATTGCTGCACACCCAGAGGCACCCGCAGACACTTCTGCACGCTCCACCCACGGGTGGGCCGCCGGCTGCTGCACACCCAGAGGCACCCTGCAGACACTTGTGCACGCCCCACCCACGGGTGGGCCGGGCCCGTTGCTGCACACCCCAGAGGCAATTACAGACACTTCTGCACGCCCACCCACGGGTGGGTCGGCCGTTGCTGCACACCCAGAGGGCACCTCCGCAGACACTTCTGCACTCCACACCCACGGGTGGGCCGGGCCAGCTGCTGCACACCCAGGGCAACACCAGACACTTCTGCAGCCCACCCACGGCTGGGCCGGCCGCTGCTGCACACCAAGTGGCAACCGCAGACACTTCTGCACGCCTTCACCCATCGGGTGGGCCGGCCGCTGCGGCACACCCAGGGGCAAATTCACAGACACTTCTGCACGCCCACCCACGGGTGGGCCGCCATGCGCTCACCCAGGGGCAACCCCAGACATTTCTTGCACGCCCTCACCCACGGGTGGGCCGGCCGCTGCTGCACACCCAGAGGCAAACCCCGCAGACACTTCTGCACGCCTACCCACGGGTGGGCCGGCCGCTAGGCACACCCAGGGCAAATACAGACACTTTCTGCACTGCTCCCACCCACGGGTGGGCCGGCCGCTAGCGGAACACCCAGAGGCAATTCACAGACACTTCTGCCCGCTTCACCCACGGGTGCGCCGGGCCATTGCTGCACACCCAGAGGAACCCGCAGACACTTCTGCACGCCCACCCACGCGTGGGCCGGCCGCTGCTGCACACCCAGATGCACGCCGCAGACACTTCTGCACGCTCACCCACGGGTGGGCCGACCGCTGCTGCACACCCAGAGGCAACTACAGACACTTCTGCACGCCCACCCCGGGTGGGCCGGCCATTGCTGAACACGCAGGGTCAACACCAGACACTTCTGCACGCCCACCCACGGGTGGGCCGGCCGTTGCTGCACACCCAGAGGCAACCGCAGACACTTCTGCACGCCCACCCACGGGTGGGCCGGCCGTTGCGGCACACCCAATGGCAACTACAGACACTTCTGCACGCCCACCCACGGGTGGGCCGGCCATTGCTGCACACCCAGGGTCAAACCCAGACACTTCTGCACGCCCACCCACGGGTGGGCCGGCCGTTGCTCCACACCCAGAGGAACTCGCAGACACTTCTGCACGCCAACCAACGCGTGGGCCGACCGTTCGGGCACACCGAGGAACAAACCCAGACACTTTTTCACGCTCACCCACGGGTGGGACGGACGTTGTGGCACACCCAAGGGCAATCCCAGACACTTCTGCACGGCCACCCACGGGTGAACCTGCCGTTGCGGCACACTTAGGGGCAACCCCAGACACTTCTGCACGCCCACCCACGGGTGGGCCGTCCGTTGCTGCACACTTAGAGGCACAGGAAGACACTTCTGCACGCCCACCCACGGGTGGGCCGGCCGTTGCTTTACACCCAGAGGCACCCGCAGACACTTCTGCACGCCCCACCCATCGGTGCGCCGAGTTGCAGAACACCCAGGCGCAACCCCAGACACTTTTCTGCACGCCCACCCACGGGTGGGCCGGCCATTGCTGAACACCCAGGGGCAACCCCAGACATTTTCTTCGCACGCCTTCACCCACGGGTGGGCCGGGCCGCTGCTGAACACCCAGAGGCACCACGCAGACACTTCTGCACGCTTCACCCACGGGTGGGCCGCCGTTGCGTGCACACCCAATGGCAACTACAGACATTTTCGCACGCCTCACCCACGGGTGGGCCGGCCATTGCTGCACACCCAGGGTCAAACCCAGACACTTCTGCACGCCCACCCACGGGTGGGCCGGCCGTTGCTCCACACCAACAGGCACCCGCAGACACTTCTGCACGCCAACCAACGCGTGGGCCGACCGTTCGGGCACACCGAGGGGCAAACCCAGAAACTTTTTCACGCCCACCCACGGGTGGGACGGACGTTGTGGCACACCCAAGGGCAACCCCAGACACTTCTGCACGCCCACCCACGGGTGAACCATCCGTTGCGGCACACTTAGGGGCAACCCCAGACACTTCTGCACGCCCACCCACGGGTGGGCCGTCCGTTGCTGCACACTTAGAGGCACAGGAAGACACTTCTGCACGCCCACCCACGGGTGGGCCGGCCGTTGCTTTACACCCAGAGGCACCCGCAGACACTTCTGCACGCCCACCCCCGGGTGGGCCGGCCGTTGCGGCACGCCCAGGGCCATGCCCAGACAATTCTGCACGCCCACCCACGGGAGGCACACACAGGGGAAACCTCAGGACCTTTCGCACGCCCTCCCACGGGTGGACCGACAGTTGCGGCACACCCAGACGCAACACCAAACACTTCCGCACGCCCACCCACGGGTGGGCCGGCCTTTGCCGCACACCCAGCGGCAACTACAGACACTTCTGCACGCCCACCCACGGCTGGGCCGGCCATTGCTGCACATTCATAGGCACCCGCAGACACGTCTGCACGCCCACCCACGGGTGGGCCGGCCATTGCTGCTCAGCCAGGTTCAACCCCAGACACTTCTGCACGCCCACCCACGGGTGGGCCGGCCGTTGCGGCACACTGAAAGGCAACCCCAGACACTTCTGCACGCCCACCCACGGGTGGGACGGACGTTCTGGCACACCCAGGGGCAAACCCAGACACTTCTGCACGGCCACCCACGGGTGAACCGGCCGTTGCGGCACACCCAGGGGCAACTCCAGACACTTCTGCACGCCCACCCACGGGTGGGACGGCCGTTGCGGCACACCCAGAGGCACACGCAGACACTTCTGCACGCCCACCCACGGGTGGGTCGGCCGTTGCGGCACACCCAGTGGCAAATACAGACACTTCTGCACCACCACCCACGGGTGGGCCGGCCGTTGCGGCACACCCAGGGGCAATTACAGACACTTCTGCCCGGCAACCCACGGGTGCGCCGGCCATTGCGGCACACCCAGAAGAACACGCAGACACTTCTGCACGCCCACCCACGCGTGGGCCGGCCATTGCTGCACACCCAGATGCACCTACAGACACTTCTGCACGCCCACCCCCGGGTGGGCAGGCCATTGCTGCGCTCGCAGGGTCAACACCAGACACTTCTGCACGCCCACCCACGGCTGGGCCGGCCGTTGCTCCACACCTAATGGCAACCGCAGACACTTCTGCACGCCCACCCACGGGTGGGACGGCCGTTGCGGCACACCCAATGGCAACTACAGACACTTCTGCACGCTCCCACCCACGGCTGGGCCGCCATTGCTGCACACCCAGGGTCAAACTCCAGACACTTCTGCACGCCCACCCACGGGTGGGCCGGGCCGCTGCTCCACACCCAGAGGAACTCGCAGACACTTCTGCACGCCAACCAACGCTGGGCCGACCGCTCGGGCACACCGAGGGAAAAAACCCAGACACTTTTTCACGCCACCCACGGGTGGGACGGACGTTGTGGCACACCCAAGGGCAATCCCAGACACTTCTGCACGGCCACCCACGGGTGAACCTGCCGTTGCGGCACACTTAGGGGCAACCCCAGACACTTCTGCACGCCCACCCACGGGTGGGCCGTCCGTTGCTGCACACTTAGAGGCACAGGAAGACACTTCTGCACTACCACCCACGGGTGCGCCGGGAGTTGCAGAACACCCAGACGCACCGAAGTCACTTCTGCACGCCCACACACGGGTGGGCCGGCCGTTGCTCCACACCCTGGGGCACACCCAGGGTTGCGGCACACCCAGGGGCAATTACAGACACTTCTGCACGCCCACTCACGAGTGGGCCGGCCGTTGTTCCACACCCAGAGGCAATCCCAGACACTTCTGCACGCCCACGCATCGGTGGGCTGCCGCTGTGCACACCCAGGGGCAACGACAGACACTTCTCCACGCCCACCCACGGCTGCGCCGGCCATTGCGGCACACCCAGAGGCACCCACAGACACTTCTGCACGCCCACCCACGGCTGAGCCGACCATTGCGGTACACATAGAGGCAACCCCAGACACTTCTGTACGCCCATCCACGGGTGGGCTGGCCGTTGCGTCACAAGCAGGGGGAAACCCAGACACTTCTGCACGCCCACGTACGGGTGGGCCGGCCGTTGCGGCACACCAAGTACCAACACCAGACACTTCTGCTAGCCCACCTACGTGTGATCCTGCCGTTGCGGCACACTCAGTGGAAACCCCAGACGCTTCTGCACGCACACCAACGGGTGGACCGGCCGTTGCGGCACACCCAGAGGCAACACGCAGACACATCAGCACGCTCACCCACGGGTGGGACGGCCGTTGCGGCACACCCAGGGGCAATTACAGACACTTCTGCACGCCCACTTACGGGTGGGACGGCCGTTGCGGCACACCCAGGGGCAACCTCAGGCACTTCTGCACGGCCACCCACGGGTGGGCCGGCCGTTGCGGCACACCCAGAGGCACACGCAGACACTTCTGCACGCCCACATACGGGTGGGGCAGCAGTTCTCCACACGCAGAGGCACCCGCAGACACATCAGCACGCCCACCCACGGGTGGGACGGCCGTTGCGGCACACCCAGGGGCAATTACAGACACTTCTGCACGCCCACCCACGGGTGGGACGGCCGTTGCGGCACACCCAGGGGCAACCCCAGACACTTCTGCACGCCCACCCACGGGTGGGCCGGCCGTGGCGGCACACCCAGAGGCACACGCAGACACTTCTGCACGCCCACCCACGGGTGGGCCGGCCGTCTCGGCACACCGAGGGGCAACTACAGACATTTCTGCACGCCCACACACGGGTGGGCCAGACATTGATGCACACCCACAGGCACTTGCAAACACTTCTGCACGCCCACCCACGGGTGGGCCGGCCATTGCTGCACACCCAGAGGCACCCGCAGACACTTGTGCACGCCCACCCACGGGTGGGCCGGCCGTTGCTGCACTCCCAGAGGCAATTACAGACACTTCTGCACGCCCACCCACGGGTGGGCTGGCCGTTGGGGCACACGCAGGGGCAACTACAGATACTTCTGCACGCCCACCCACGGCTGGGCCGGCCATTGCTGCACATTCAGACGCACCCGCAGACACGTCTGCACGCCAACCCGCGGGAGGGCCGGCCAATGCTGCGCTCGCAGGGTCAACACCAGACACTTCTGCACGCCCACCCACGGCTGGGCCGGCCGTTGCTCCACACCAAGTGGCAACCGCAGAAACTTCTGCACGCCCACCCACGGGTGGGCCGGCCGTTGCGGCACACCCAGGGGCAAGTACAGAAACTTCTGTACGCCCACACACAGGTGCGCCCGCCGTTGCGGCTCACTCAGGGGCAACCCCAGACATTTCTGCACGCCCACCCACGGGTGGGCCGGCCGTGGCTGCACACCCAGAGGCACCCGCAGACACTTCTGCACGCCCACCCACGGGTGGGCCGGCCGTTGCGGCACACCCAGGGCAAATACAGACACTTCTGCACCACCACCGACGGGTGGGCCGGCCGTTGCGGCACACCCAGAGGCAATTACAGACACTTCTGCCCGGCCACCCACGGGTGCGCCGGCCATTGAGGCACACCCAGAAGAACCCGCAGACACTTCTGCACGCCCACCCACGCGTGGGCCGGCCATTGCTGCACACCCAGATGCACGCGCAGACACTTCTGCACGCCCATTTCCGGGAGGGCCGACCGTTGCGGCACACACAGGGGCAACTACAGACACTTTCTGCACGCCCCACCCCTCGGGTGGGCCGCCATCGCTGCGCCGCAGGGTCAACACCAGACACTTTCTGCACGCCCACCCACGGGTGGGCCGGCCGTTGCTCCACACCTAATGGCAACCGCAGAGAACTTTCTGCACGCCCCACCCACGGGTGGGACGGCCGCTATGCACACCCAATGGACTCTACAGACACTTCTGCACGCCCACCCACGGGTGGGCCGGCCATTGCTGCACACCCAGGGTCAAACCCAGACACTTCTGCACGGCCACCCACGGGTGAACCTGCCGTTGCGGCACACTTAGGGGCAACCCCAGACACTTCTGCACGCCCACCCACGGGTGGGCCGTCCGTTGCTGCACACTTAGAGGCACAGGAAGACACTTCTGCACTAATACACCCACGGGTGCGCCGAGTTGCAGAACACCCAGACGCATCCCGGTCATTTTCTGCACGCTTCACCCACGGGTGGGTCGCCGTTGCTCCACACCCTGGGGCACACCCAGGGTTGCGCACACCCAGGGGCAATTACAGACATCTTCTGCACGCCCACTCACGAGTGGGCCGGCCGTTGTTCCACACCCAGAGGCAATCCCAGACACTTCTGCACGCCCACGTACGGGTGGGCCGGCCGTTGCGGCACACCCAGGGGCAACGACAGACACTTCTCCACGCCCACCCACGGCTGCGCCGGCCATTGCGGCACACCCAGAGGCACCCACAGACACTTCTGCACGCCTCCACCCACGGCTGAGCCGGACCATTGCGTACACATAGAGGCAACCCCAGACACTTCTGCACAGCCCATCCACGGGTGGGCTGGCCGCTAAGGCCACAAGCAGGGGGGAAACCCAGACACTTCTGCACGCCCACGTACGGGTGGGCCGGCCGTTGCGGCACACCAAGTACCAACACCAGACACTTCTGCTCGCCCACCTACGTGTGATCCTGCCGTTGCGGCACACTCAGTGGAAACCCCAGACGCTTCTGCACGCACACCCACGGGTGGACCGGCCGTTGCGGCACACCCAGAGGCAACACGCAGACACATCTGCACGCCAACCCACGGGTGGGCCGGCCGTTGCGGCACACCCAGAGGCACACGCAGACACTTCTGCACGCCCCACACACGGGTGGGCCAGCAATTCTCCACACGCAGAGGCACCCGCAGACACATCAGCACGCCTTCACCCACGGGTGGGACGGCCGTTAAGCGGCACACCCAGGGGCAATTACAGACACTTTCTGCACTCCCACCCACGGGTGGGACGGGCCGCTAGGCACACCCAGGGGCAACCCCAGACACTTTCTGCACGCCTCACCCACGGTGGGACGGCCGCTATGCACACCCCGGGGCAACTACAGACACTTCTGCATCGCCCACCCACGGTGCGCCGCCATTGTGGCACACCCAGAGGCACACGCAGACACTTCTGCACGCCCACATACCGGGTGGGGCAGCAGTTCTCCACACGCAGAGGCACCCGCAGACACATCAGCACGCTCACCCACGGGTGGGACGGCCGTTGCGGCACACCCAGGGGCAATTACAGACACTTCTGCACGCCCACTTACGGGTGGGACGGCCGTTGCGGCACACCCAGGGGCAACCTCAGGTACTTCTGCACGCCCACTCCACGGGTGGGCGGGCCGCTGCGGCACACCCAGAGGCACACGCAGACACTTCTGCACGCCCCACATACGGGTGGGGCAGCAGTTCTCCACACGCAGAGGCACCCGCGAGACACATCAGCACGCTTCACCCACGGGTGGACGGCCGCTGCGGCACACCCAGGGGCAATTACATACACTTCTGCACGCCCACTTACGGGTGGGACGGCCGTTGCGGCACACCCAGGGGCAACCCCAGACACTTCTGCACGCCCACCCACGGGTGGGCCGGCCGTCTCGGCACACCGAGGGGCAACTACAGACATTTCTGCACGCCCACACACGGGTGGGCCAGACATTGATGCACACCCACAGGCACTTGCAAACACTTCTGCACGCCCACCCACGGGTGGGCCGGCCATTGCTGCACACCCAGAGGCACCGGCAGACACTTGTGCACGCCCACCCACGGGTGGGCCGGCCGTTGCTGCACTCCCAGAGGCAATTACAGACACTTCTGCACGCCCACCCACGGGTGGGCTGGCCGTTGGGGCACACGCAGGGGCAACTACAGATACTTCTGCACGCCCACCCACGGCTGGGCCGGCCATTGCTGCACATTCAGACGCACCCGCAGACACGTCTGCACGCCAACCCGCGGGAGGGCCGGCCAATGCTGCGCTCGCAGGGTCAACACCAGACACTTCTGCACGCCCACCCACGGCTGGGCCGGCCGTTGCTCCACACCAAGTGGCAACCGCAGACACTTCTGCACGCCCACCCACGGGTGGGCCGGCCGTTGCGGCACACCCAGGGGCAACTACATACACTTCTGCACGCCCACACAGGTGCGCCCGCCGTTGCGGCTCACTCAGGGGCAACCCCAGACACTTCTGCACGCCCACCCACGGGTGGGCCGGCCGTTGCGGCACACCCAGGGCAAATACAGACACTTCTGCCCGGCCACCCACGGGTGCGCCGGCCATTGAGGCACACCCAGAAGAACCCGCAGACACTTCTGCACGCCCACCCACGCGTGGGCCGGCCATTGCTGCACACCCAGATGCACGCGCAGACACTTCTGCACGCCCATTTCCGGGAGGGCCGACCGTTGCGGCACACACAGGGGCAACTACAGACACTTCTGCACGCCCACCCCCGGGTGGGCCGGCCATTGCTGTTCTCGCAGGGTCAACACCAGACACTTCTGCACGCCCACCCACGGGTGGGACGGCCGTTGCGGCACACCCAATGGCAACTACAGACACTTCTGCACGCCCACCCACGGGTGGGCCGGCCATTGCTGCACACCCAGGGTCAAACCCAGACACTTCTGCACGCCCACCCACGGGTGGGCCGGCCGTTGCTCCACACCCAGAGGAACTCGCAGACACTTCTGCACGCCAACCAACGCGTGGGCCGACCGTTCGGGCACACCGAGGAACAAACCCAGACACTTTTTCACGCTCACCCACGGGTGGGACGGACGTTGTGGCACACCCAAGGGCAATCCCAGACACTTCTGCACGGCCACCCACGGGTGAACCTGCCGTTGCGGCACACTTAGGGGCAACCCCAGACACTTCTGCACGCCCACACACGGGTGGGCCGTCCGTTGCTGCACACTTAGAGGCACAGGAAGACACTTCTGCACTACCACCCACGGGTGGGCCGGCCGTTGCAGCACACCCAGGGGCAACTACAGACACTTCTGCACGCCCACCGACGGGTGCGCCGGGAGTTGCAGAACACCCAGACGCACCGAAGTCACTTCTGCACGCCCACCCACGGGTGGGCCGGCCGTTGCTCCACACCCTGGGGCACACCCAGGGTTGCGGCACACCCAGGGGCAATTACAGACACTTCTGCACGCCCACTCACGAGTGGGCCGGCCGTTGTTCCACACCCAGAGGCAATCCCAGACACTTCTGCACGCCCACGTACGGGTGGGCCGGCCGTTGCGGCACACCCAGGGGCAACGACAGACACTTCTCCACGCCCACCCACGGCTGCGCCGGCCATTGCGGCACACCCAGAGGCACCCACAGACACTTCTGCACGCCCACCCACGGCTGAGCCGACCATTGCGGTACACATAGAGGCACCCGCAGACACTTCTGCACGCCCACCCACGGGTGGGCCGGCCGTTGCTCCACACCCAGAGGCACCCGCAGACACATCTGCACGCCCACCCACGAATGGGCCGGCCGTTGCGGCAGACCCAGGGGCAACTACAAACACTTCTGCACGCCCACCCACGGGTGGGCCGGCCGTTGCGGCAAAAGCAGGGGCAAATGCAGACACTTCTGCACGCCCACCCACGGGTGGGCCGGCCATTGCTGCACACCCAGGGGCCAACCCAGACACTTCTGCACGCCCACATACGGGTGGGCCAGCAGTTCTCCACACGCAGAGGCACCCGCAGACACATCAGCACGCCCACCCACGGGTGGGACGGCCGTTGCTCCACACCCAGGGGCAATTACAGACACTTCTGCACGCCCACCCATGGGTGGGACGGCCGTTGCAGCACACCCAGGGGCAACCCCAGACACTTCTGCACGCCCACCCACGGGTGGGACGGCCGTTGCGGCACTCCCCGGGGCAACTACAGACACTTCTGCACGTCCACCCACGGGTGCGCCGGCCATTGTGGCACACCCAGAGGCACACGCAGACACTTCTGCACGCCCACATACGGGTGGGGCAGCAGTTCTCCACACGCAGAGGCACCCGCAGACACATCAGCACGCTCACCCACGGGTGGGACGGCCGTTGCGGCACACCCAGGGGCAATTACAGACACTTCTGCACGCCCACTTACGGGTGGGACGGCCGTTACTGCACACCCAGGGGCAACCTCAGACACTTCTGCACGCCCACCCATCGGTGGGCCGGCCGCGGCACACCCAGAGGCACACGCAGACACTTCTGCACGCCCCACATACGGGTGGGGGCAGCAGTTCTCCACACGCAGAGGCACCCGCAGACACATCAGCACGCCCACCCACGGGTGGGACGGCCGTTATGCACACCCAGGGGCAATTACAGACACTTCTGCACGCCCACTTACGGGTGGGACGGCCGTTGCGGCACACCCAGGGGCAACCCCAGACACTTCTGCACGCCCACCCACGGGTGGGCCGGCCGTTGCGGCACACCCAGAGGCACACGCAGACACTTCTGCACGCCCACATACGGGTGGGCCAGCAGTTCTCCACACGCAGAGGCACCCGCAGACACATCAGCACGCCCACCCACGGGTGGGACGGCCGTTGCGGCACACCCAGGGGCAATTACAGACACTTCTGCACGCCCACCCACGGGTGGGACGGCCGTTGCGGCACACCCAGGGGCAACCCCAGACACTTCTGCACGCCCACCCACGGGTGGGACGGCCGTTGCGGCACACCCCGGGGCAACTACAGACACTTCTGCACGTCCACCCACGGGTGCGCCGGCCATTGTGGCACACCCAGAGGCACACGCAGACACTTCTGCACGCCCACATACGGGTGGGGCAGCAGTTCTCCACACGCAGAGGCACCCGCAGACACATCAGCACGCCCACCCACGGGTGGGACGGCCGTTGCGGCACACCCAGGGGCAATTACAGACACTTCTGCACGCCCACTTACGGGTGGGACGGCCGTTGCGGCACACCCAGGGGCAACCCCAGACACTTCTGCACGCCCACCCGCGGGTGGGACGGCCGTTGCGGCACACCCTGCGGCAACTACAGACACTTCTGCACGTCCACCCACGGGTGGGCCGGCCATTGCGGCACACCCAGAGGCACCTGCAGACACTTCTGCACGCCCACCCACGGGTGGACCGGCCATTGCTGCACACCCAGAGGCACCGGCAGACACTTCTGCACGCCCACCCATCGGAGGGCCGGCAGTTGCGGCACACCCAGAGGCACTCGCAGACACTTCTGCACGCCCACCCATCGGAGAGCCGGCAGTTGGGGCACACCCAGGGGCAATTACAGACACTTCTGCACGCCCACCAACGGGTTGGCCGGCCGTTGCTGCACACCCAGAGGCACCCGCAGACACTTCTGCACGCCCACCCACGGGTGGGCCGGCCGTTGCTCCACACCCAGAGGCACCCGCAGACACATCTGCACGCCCACCCACGAATGGGCCGGCCGTTGCGGCAGGCCCAGGGGCAACTACAAACACTTCTGCACGGCCACCCACGGGTGGGCCGGCCGTTGCGGCAGACCCAGTGTCAACTAGAGACACTTCTGCACGCCCACCCACGGGTGGGCCGGCCGTTGCGGCACACACAGAGGCACCCGCAGACACTACTGCACGCCCACCCACGGGTGGGACGGCCATTGCTGCACACCCAGAGGCACATGCAGATATTTCTGCACGCCCACCCACGGGTGGGCCGGCCATTGCTGCACACCCAGAGGCACCCGCAGACACTTCTGCACGGCCAGCCACCGGTGGGCCGGCCATTGCGACACACCCAGAAGCACCCGCAGACACTTCTTCACGCCCACCCACGGGTGGGCCGGCCATTTCTGCACACCCAGACGCACCCGCAGACTCTTCTGCACGCCCACCCACGGGTGGGCCGGCCGTTGCGGCACACCGAGAGGCAACTACAGACACTTCTGCACGCCCACCCACGGGTGCGTTGGCCATTGTGGCACACACAGAGGCACACGCAGACACTTCTGCACGCCCAGCCACGGGTGGGCCGGCCGTTGCGGCACAAGCGGGTGCAACCCCAGACACTTTAGCACGCCCACCCACGGGTGGGCCGGCCATTGCTCCACACCCAGAAGCACCTGCAGACACTTCTGCACGGCCACCCACGGGTGGGCCGGCCGTTGCGGCACAAGCGGGTGCAACCCCAGACACTTTAGCACGCCCACCCACGGGTAGGACAGCCGTTGCGGCACATACAGGGCCAACCCCAGACACTTCTGCACGGCCACCCACGGGTGAACCGGCCGTTGCTGCACACCCAGCGGCAATTACAGACATTTCTGCACGCAAACCCACGGGTGGGCCGGCCATTGCTGCACACCCAGAGGCACCCGCAGACACTTCTGCACGCCCACCCACGGGTGGGCCGGCCGTTGCGGCACAGCCAGGGGCAATTACAGACACTTCTGCACGCCCACCCACGGGTGCGCCGGCCGTTGCTGCACACCCAGGGGTTACCGCAGACACTTCTGCACGCCCACGCACGGGTGGGCCGGCCGTTGCGGCACACGCAGGGGCAACTACAGACACTTCTGCACGCCCACGCACGGCTGGGCCCGCCATTGCTGCACACCCAGAGGCACCCGCAGACACGTCTGCACGCCTACCCTCATGAGGGCCGGCCATTGCAGGGCACGCAAGGTCAACCCCAGACACTTCTGAACGACCACCCACAGGTGGGCCGGCCATTGCTCCACACCCAGAAGCACCCGCAGACACTTCTGCACGGCCACCCACGGGTGAACCGGCCGTTGCTGAACACCCAGCGGCAATTCCAGACACTTCTGCACGCCACCCTTTGGGTGGGTCGGCGGTTGCGGCACACCCAGAGGAACCCGCAGACACTTCTGCACGCCCATCCACGGGTGGGCCGGCCGTTGCCGCACACCCAGAGACAACCCCAGACACTTCTGAACGCCCACCCACGGGTGGGACGGCCATTGCTGCACACCCAGACCCACACGCAGACACTTCTGCACGCCCACCCACGGGTGGGCCTGCCGTTGCGGCACACACAGGGGCACCCGCAGACACTTCTGCACGCCCAACCACGGGTGGGCCAGCCGTTGCTCCACACCCAGAGGCGCCCGCAGACACATCTTCACGCCCACCCACGGGTGGGCCGGCGGTTGCGGCACACCCAGGACCAAGCCCAGACACTTCTGAGAGCCCACCCACGGGTGGGACGGCCGTTGCGACACACACAGAGGAAACAACACCTTCTTCTGCACGCCCACCCACGGGTTGGCCGGCCGTTGCTGCACACCCAGGGGCAACCCCAGACACTTCTGCACGGCCACCCACGGGTGGGCCGGCCATTGCTGCACACCCAGGGGCAACACAAGACACTTCTGCACGCCCACCCACGGGTGGGCCGGCCATATCGGAACACGCAGGGGCAATCCCAGACACTTCTGCACGCCCCACCCACGGGTGGGCCGGCCGTTGCGGCACAGCCAGAGGCACCCGCAGACACTTCTGCACGCCCACCCACGGGTTGGCCGGCCGTTGCGGCACACGCAGGGGCAAACCCAGACACTTCTGCACGCCCACCCACGGGTTGGCCGGCCGTTGCGGCACACACAGAGGAAACACCATTTACTTCTGCACGCCCACCCACGGGTGAGCCGGCCGTTGCGGCTCACGCAGAGGCACCCGCAGACACTACTGCACGCCCACCCACGGGTGGGCCGGCCATTGCTGCACTACCTAGAGGCACATGCAGATACTTCTTCACGCCCACCCACGGGTGGGCCGGCCATTGCTGCACACCCAGAGGCACCCGCATATACTTTTGCAGGCCCAGCCACCGGTGGGCCGGCCGTTGCTGCACACCCAAAAGCACCCTCAGACACTTCTGCACGCCCACCCACGGGTGGGCCGGCCGTTGCTGCACACCCAGAGGCACACGCAGAAATTCTTAACGCCCACCCACGGGTGGGACGGCCGTTGGGGCACACCCAGGGGGAACACGAGACACTTCTGCACGCCCACCCACGGGTGAACCGGCCGTTGCGGCACACCCGGGGGCAACCCCAGACACTTCTGCACGCCCACCCACGGGTGCGCCGGCCATTGCGGCACACGCAGAGGAAGTAGCAGACACTTCTTCACGCC
Source organism: Luscinia megarhynchos (assembly GCA_034336665.1). NCBI lineage: Eukaryota > Metazoa > Chordata > Aves > Passeriformes > Muscicapidae > Luscinia > Luscinia megarhynchos. The sequence continues at coordinate 3,047 of JAPFBE010000821.1, read as the reverse complement.
CACCCACGGGTGGGCCGGCCGTTGCGATGCACACCCAGGGGCTACCTCAGACACTTCTTCACGCCCACTCAGGGGTGGGCCGATCGTTGCGGCACACCCAGGGGAAACCCAAGACACTTCTCCACTCCTACTCAGGGGTGGGCCGGCCGTTGCGGCACTCGCAGGGGCAAACCCAGACACTTCTGCATGCACAACCACGGTCGGCCGGCCGTTACGGCACACGCAGAGGCAAACCCAGACACTTCTGCAACCCCACCCACGGGTGGGCCGGCCGTTGCGGCACACGCAGGGGCAACGACAGAAACTTCTGCACGCCCAACATCGGGTGGGCCGGCCGTTGCGGCACACACAGACGCCACACCACCTACTTCTCCACGCCCACCCACGGGTGGGCCGGCCATTGCTGCACACACAGAAACACACGCAGACACTTCTGCACGCCCACCCACGGGTGGCCCGGCCATTGCTGCACACCCAGGGGCAACCCCAGACACATCTGCACGCCCACCCACGGGTGGGCCGGGTTGTTGCGCACACCCAGGGGCAACTAGAGACACTTCTGCACGCCCACCCATCGGTGTGGGTCGGCCGCTATGGCACACACAGAGGCACCTCGCGAGACACTACTGCACCCCACCCACGGGTGGGCCGGCCATTTCTGCACACCCAGAGGCACACGCGAGACACTTTCTGCACGCTTCACCCACGTGGTGGGCCGGCCATTTCTGCACACTCCAGAAGCAGCCGCGAGACACTTCTGCAGGCTCACCCACGGTGGGTCGGCCGCTATGCACACCCAGGGGCAACTTCAGACACTTCTGCACACCCAACCACGGGTTGGCCGGCCGTTGCGGCACACCCAGGGGCAACACGCAGACACTTCTGCACGCCCACCCACGGGTGGGCCGGCCGTTGCGGCACACCCAGAGGCACACGCATACACTTCTGCACGCCCACCCACGGGTGGGACGGCCGTTGCTGCACACCCAGAGGCACACGCAGACACTTCTGCACGCCCACCCACGGGTGGGCCGGCCATTGCGGCACACCCAGGGGCAACACGTAGACACTTCTGCACGCCCACCCACGGGTGGGACGGCCGTTGCGGCACACGCAGGGGCAACTACAGACACTCTTGCACGCCCACCCACGGGTGGGCCGGCTGTTGCGGCACATTCAGAGGCACCCGCAGACACTTCAGAACGGCCACCCACGGGTGGGCCGGCAGTTGAGGCACACCCAGAGGCACCCGCAGATATTTCTGCACGCCCACCCACGGGTGGGCCGGCCGTGGCTGCACACCCAGAGGCAACCCCAGACATTTCTGCACGCCCACCATCGGGTGTGACCGCCATTACTGCACACCCAGAGGCACACGCAGACACTTCTGCACGCCCTACCACGGCTGGGACGGCCGTTGCTGAACACTCCAGAGGCACCGCGAGACATCTTCACGCCTCATCCACGGGTGGGCCGGCCGCTGTGGCATACGCAGGGGCAACCGCAGACACTTCTGCAGGCCCACTCACGGATGGGCCGGCCATTTCTGCACACCCAGGGGCACACCCAGACACTTCTGCAGGCCCACCCACGGATGGGACGGCCGTTGCTGCACACCCAGAGGCACTCGCGAGACACTTTTCTGCACGCCCCACCCACGGGTGGGCCGGTCGCTGCTGCACACCCAGAGGCACCTTCAGACACTTCTGCCCGGGTCCTGTGGATTGGGCCGGCCGTTCTGCTCACCAAGTTACAACCAGTTCCTTCCTGCTGCGGCCCACCACGGATTGGGACCGGCGGTAGGGAACAGGCCGGGCACTTCTACAGGCCACTCACCGGGTGGGCCGGCGTTCTGGCACCAGGGCACCGGGTGCCTGGGTTAGACCGGCCATTCATGGTCTTCTCCACCACGGGTGATCGATTCTGGTCGGTCGGCCATTCTGGGCATGTCATGCATTTGGGCGGTATTCACCCAGGGGCGTGGTTCCACGCGGGTGCGGTTCCATGGTTTCCGGTTGGCTTCTTCTTCGTCGACCTGATTGTGTGGCTATGTGTGTGGCCTTGGCCTTCTCTGTGGCCTGGTCTTGGCCTGTGCCGGTTGGTCTGGCTGTGTGTGTAGTCGTGTGTGTGGCCTGGCCTGTGGCCATTGTGTGGCCTTGTGGCCTGGTCTGTGGCCTGTGTGTGGCTTGTGTGTGTCTGTCCTGTGTGTGGCCCTGTGTGTGGCTGTGGCCTGTGTCTGTGTGTGTGTGTGGCCTGTGTGGGAATGTGACCCTAGGCCAGGCCAAGTCCTAACACTGGCCCTAAGGCCTGTGGCCTGGCCTTGACCCTGGCCTTGGCCTTGGCCCTGGCCTGGCCTGGCCTGTTGGGCCCTGTACATGGCCTGGCCCTGGCCCTGGCCACAGCCTGACCCTGGCCCTGGCCCTGGCCTGGCCTGGCCTGGCCTTTGGCTGGCCTGGCCCTGACCTGGCCTGGCCTGGCCTGTGGCCTGGCCTGGCCTGGCCTAGCCTGGCCTGGCCTGGCCACTAGCCTGGCCCTGGCCTGGCCCTGGCCTAGCCCTGGCCTGGCCTGGCCTGACCCTGGCCCTGTGACTGGCCCTGGCCCTGGCCTGGCCTGTGAGTCGGCCTGGCCCTGGCCTGGCCCTGGCCTGGCCTGGCCCTGGCCTGAGCCTGGCCTGGCCTGGCCCTGGCCTGGCCTGGCCTGGCCTGGCCTGGCCTGGCCTGGCCCTGGCCTGGCCTGGCCTGACCTGGCCTGGCCTGGCCTGGCCTGGCCTGGCCCTGGCCTGGCCCTGGCCCTGGCCTGGCCTGGCCCTGGCCTGGCCTGGCCCTGGCCCTGGCCTGGCCCTGGCCTGGCCCTGGCCTGGCCTGACCTGGCCTGGCCTGGCCCTGGCCCTGGCCTGGCCTGGCCTGGCCTGGCCCTGGCCTGGCCCTGGCCTGGCCCTGGCCTGGCCTGGCCTGGCCTGGCCCTGGCCTGGCCCTGGCCCTGGCCTGGCCCTGGCCCTGGCCCTGGCCTGGCCTGAGCCCTGGCCTGGCCCTGGCCCTGGCCTGGCC
>JAPFBE010000820.1:0-25863 GCA_034336665.1 Luscinia megarhynchos | reverse complement strand
AACAGGGATGGGAAAGGGAATCATCCATGGCAAAGGGAAAGCATGCAGCCCAGAGCACCCCAAAACCCAGCAGGAGCATTTGGGACCCCCCCAGGACTCACAGCTGTGCCAGCTGCTGCGCCAGCAGCTCCAGCAGCGCCTCCAGCCCCTCGCCCGTCTTGCAGGACAGCAGGGTGACAGGGTGGCCCTGGGCACAGGTGGCACTGGGGGACACGCCCTGCCCCCCCAGCAGGTCGGCCTTGTTGAGCACCAGCACGCAGGGGGTGTCAGGGGGGGGCTGCAGGGCGGCCAGAGCGGCGCCCAGGGACCCCGGGGTGAGGGACACCGAGGTGGCATCGAGCACTGCCAGCACCAGGTCAGCCTGGCACAGCCTGGGGGACAAGGTGGTGGGGTCACTGCTTGGGTCTGAGCTGAGGGGACACCCCAAAAACCACCCCCAAACCACTCCCAAAACCTCCCTCAAAACCATCCCAAACCCCCAGGGCAAGCACAGCCCCCAGGGCCACCTGCATGGGTGACACTGAGGTGGCATCAAGCACTGCCAGCACCAGGTCAGCCTGGCACAGCCTGGGGACAACGTGGTGGTGTCACCTTTGGGTCTGATATGTGGGGACGCCCCAAACCACCCCAAAACCATCCAAAAACCCCAAAATCCCTCCAAAAACCATCCCAAAACCACCCCAGCATGGGTGACACTGAGGTGGCACCCAGCACTGCCAGCTCTGGGGACAATGTGGCAATGTCACCTTTGGGTCTGAGCCAGGGCACACCCCAAAACCACCCCCCAAAACCCCAAAATCCCACCAAAACCATCCCAAAACCGCCCCAGCCCCAGAGCCTCAGCCAGCATAGGTGACACTGAGGTGGCACCCAGCACTGCCAGCCTGGCACAGCCTGGGGACAACGTGGCAATGTCACCTTCGGGTCTGAACTGGGGGGACACCCTTGAAACCCCCTCAAAAGCACCCCCTAAAAACCACCCCAAAACCACGTCAAAAAAAAACCCCAAAAACAAACAAAAAAAATCAAAACAAACCCCAAACCCTCCCAGGACCCTCCAGGTCAGCCTGGGGACAACGTGTGGCAATGTCACCTTTGGGTCTGAGCTGAGGGACACCCCAAACCCCCCAAAACCCCCCAAATCTCACCTGTCGGGCCCGGGTGACCCTCCCGCTCCAGGGGTCGGTGGCTCGCCCACAGCCCCCGCGGTAGTCGTCTCAGCAGCAGCGGAACCCCGATGTCCAGCGGCACCTCCAGCACGCCCCGCTGCGGTGCCCTCGCCAGGGGACACGATGGCGGCCGGCTGACCTGGGGACACCGAGGACACCCCGGGATTGTCCCAGTGCCCTCCACCCATGGGTGACACACAATGCCCTGGGGACACCGAGGGACACCCTGGCGATAGTCACAGTCCCCCTCCCACGGGTGACACAATGCCCTGGGGACACCGAGGGACACCCCGGCGATTGTCACAGTCCCCCCCTCCCCACGGGTGACACGAGTGCCCTGGGAGACACCGGGAACGGCTCCCTGTGGATTCGGGGAATTGTCCTGAGGTCCCCATTGTGGGTGACCTGGGGACAGTGGGAATGACTCCTCGCCAATTTTGGGAACCACCCGCCCCTTCCCCACCCATGGGTGGCACAGCGCCCTGGGGACACCGTGGCTCCTAGTGAGGGTTTCGGGGGTCCCCCCCCACTCACACACAGCAGGTTCAGCAGGCTGCTTTTGCCCGCGTTGGGGGCCTGGCGATGACGGCGCGGACCCCCGCCCGCAGCCGCTCCCCGGCTGCCCGTCCAAGCAGGTGCTAGCGGATCTCCCGCTCCAGCTTCCCGCACGGTGTGCCGGCCATCAAAGTGCGCGCGCTAGTGCTGGATGGGGGACAGCGAGAGACCCCTGCCCGCCCCCAAATATGGAAACACCCGGAGAGCTCCCTGCCCCGCCCCCAAATATGGGGGAACACCTGGAGAGACCCCCTGCCCCGCTTCCCAAATATGGGGGAAACACCCGGAGACCCCTGCCCCCGCCCAAATATGGGGAGGCACCCGGAGACAGCCCCTGTCGATCCCAAACTAGCGAATACCCGGAGAGAGCCCTGATCCTGACCCCAAATTTGGGAAAATACCAGAGAGAGCCCCTGTCTGACCCCAAGTCCGAGGAAAATACCAGAGACCCCTATCCACACCCCAAATACAGGAATAAAACACCAGGAGAGCACCCTGTCCCGATCCCAAATTGGGAGAATACCCGAGAGATCCTCTGTCCTGATCCCAAATACGGGATAACAAGGAGAGACCCCCTATGCACACCCCAAATGCAGGAATAAAACACCAGGAGACCCCTGTCCACAACCCAAATTTGGGAATAGAAAATCAGAAAGACCCTTGTCCACACCCCAAATTTGGGAACGAAACAGTGGGGAGAGAACCCCTGTTCACACTCCAAATTCGAGAATACCTAGAGTGACCATGTCCCTGACCCCAAATACAGGGAATAAAACACTGGAGAGGGACACAGCTGTGACAGAGGTGACACTGAGGGGACACTGAGGGGACACAGAGGGGGACACAGAGGGGACACAGCTGTCACACATCGGGGACTGCACAGAGGTGACAATGAGGTAACACTGAGGATGACACTGAGGTGACACATAGTAGTGACACAGAGGGGACACAGAGGGTGACACAGAGGTGACACATTGGTGACACACTGGTGACACTGAGGTGTACACACAGGTGACGTACTGCGTGACACTGAGGTGACACACTGGTGACACATTGGTGACACACTGGTGACACTGAGGTGACACACAGGTGACACACTGGTGACACTGAGGTGACACACAGGTGACACACTGGTGACACATTGGTGACACACTGGTGACACAGAGGGGACACTGAGGGGACACACAGGTGACACATTGGTGACACATTGGTGACACACTGGTGACACTGAGGTGACACACAGGTGACACACTGGTGACACAGAGGGGGACACACGAGTGACACTGAGGTGGCCCCAGCCTCACCCTCGGGACAGAACCCTCTTCCTCCACGTTGTCATCCCCGCTGGAAGCTCGATGTACGCCGAGGTGGGCCAGCGCCTGCCGAGTGTGGGGACACTGCAGTGCCACCGACACCCCCAGGCTGCTGGCCACCAGCAGGGCTTAGCGGCCATGAGCAGGGGTTTGGTAGCCACGAACAGGGTCTGGTAGCCACGAGCAGGCTTTGGCAGCAATGAGCAGAGTTTGATAACCACCAGCAGGGCTTGGTGGCCACCAGCAGGGCTTGGTAGCCATGAGAAGGGTTTGTATGACCACAGGAGGGTTTGATAGCCACGAGCAGGGCTTTGGTAGCCACAAGCAGAGTTTAGTAGCCACGCCTCAGGCTTTGGTAGCAATGAGCAGGGTTTGAGTGGCCCACGGAGGGTTTGGTAACAATGAGCAGGCTTTGGTAGCAATGAGCAGAGTTTAGTGGCCACGAGCAGGGTTTGGTAGCCACCAGCAGGCTTTGCTGGCCATGAGCAGGGTATGAGCAAGGTTTGAGCGGCCACAAAGCAGGCGTTTGGTGATCACAGGAGGGCTTTGGTAGCTACAAGCATGGTTTAGTAGCCACGAGGCAGGGTTTGGGTGATCACAGGAGGGTTTGCAGCAATGAGCAGGGCTCTGATAGCCACGCGAGCAGGGTTTGGGTGGCCACGAGCAGGGCTTCTTGATAGCCACGCAGCAGGGTTTGGTAGCAATGAGCAGGGTTTGGCAGCAATGAGCAGGGCTTGATAGCCACGAGCAGGGTTTGATAGCCACGAGCAGGGTTTTGGTAGCCACGAGCAGGGTTTGGTAGCAATGAGCAGGGTTTGATAGCCACGAGCAGGGTTTGGTAGCAATGAGCAGGGTTTGATAGCCACGAGCAGGGTTTGCAGCAATGAGCAGGGTTTGACAGCCACCAGCAGGGTTTGATAGCCACGCAGCAGGGTTTGGTAGCAATGAGCAGGGTTTGACAGCCACCAGCAGGGTTTGATAGCCACGAGCAGGGCTTGGTAGCAATGAGCAGGGTTTGGCAGCAATGAGCAGGGGTTTGATAGCCACGAGCAGGGTTTGATAGCCACGAGCAGGGTTTGGCAGCCACGAGCAGGGTTTGGTAGCCACGAGCAGGGTTTGGTAGCAATGAGCAGAGTTTAGTGGCTATGAGCAGTGCCTCGGGTAGCCACGCCAGGCTTTGGTAGCAATGAGCAGGGCTTTGATAGCCACGAGCAGGGTTTGGCAGCCACAAGCAGAGTTTAAGTAGCCACGCTCAGGCTTTGCAGCAATGAGCAGGGTTTGGCAGCAATGAGCAGGGTTTGACAGCCACCAGCAGGGCTTGATAGCCACGAGCACAGTTTAGTGGCCATGAGCAGTGTTTCGGTAGCCACGCCCCAGGCTTTGGTAGCCTGCAGGAGCCCCACCTGTGTCAGGGGTGTGGCTCCTGGGGAATTATGAATGAGCAGTGCCACGGGCCATGCCTAAGCTGGTAGCCACCAGCAGTGCTCGGTGGCCACAAAGCAGAGTTTGGTAGCCACGCCCAGGCCTCGGCAGCCCCTTCGGGAGCCGCACCCTGCGCGAGGGCTGGCTCCAGCCGCGGTAGAGCTGGCCCAGCTCGCCCCCAGCTGCCTCAGGCCCTGGCCGCCAGCCCGCCTCGCCCCCGATCAGGTCCCGCAGCCCTCGGGCCGCCGCCAGGTCCAGCTTGCCCCGGGCGGAACGCCCTCCAGCGAGAACTTCGCCCGGCTCGGCCGGACGCAGCCCTCGCAACCGGCCTGGGAGAGAGAGAGGGCACGGGGAATGGGGGAATGGTGAGGGGATCCCGGGAAATGGGGTGGGAGGGAGGGAGGAGGGATTATCGGGGAAATGGGATGGGGGAAAAGGGATTCGGGTAAGGGATGGGGCAAATGGGATGGGGAAGGATCAGCCAGAATATCCCAGGATGGTGGGAATGGGAGGAATGGGGGAACTGGGGGAATGGGGGAACTGGGGGAATGGAGGAATGGGGAATGGGGAATGGTGAGGGGATCCCAGGGAATGGGGGGATCCCGAGGAATGGGGGGTGAGGAGGGAGGGGATTACTCGGGGAAATGGGATGGGGGAAAGGGATGTGGGAGGATCAGCCAAGAACCCTCATGATCAAAAGGGATGAGGGTAAAGGGGATGGGGAAGGATCAGCCAGAATATCCCAGGGATGGTGGGAATGAGAGGAATGGGGGAATTGGGGGAATGAAGGAATGGGGAGAATGGGGAATGGTGAGGGATCCCAAGGAAATGGGGTGGGAGGGAGTGAGAGAGAATTATCAGGATGGAAATGGATGGGGAAATGGGATGGGGGAGGATCAGCCAGAACCGCAGGGATCTCAAAAGGGATGAGGGTAAAGGGATGGGGAAGGATCAGCTAGGAATATCTCAGGATGGTGGGAATGGGTGGAATGGGGAAAATGGGGGGAATGGGGGAAATGGTGAGGGGGATCCTGAGGGAAATGGTGGTGGGAGGGAGGAGAGGGGATTATTGGGATGGAAATGGGATGGGGAAGGGATTGGGGAAGAATTGAGAGAATTCCCTCGATCACAAAGGGATGGGGAAATGGGATGGGGAGGGACTGAGAGAATTATTGGGATCAAAACGGATGGGGAAATGGCGTGGGGGAGGGAAGAGCCAGAACCCTCAGGATTCCAAAGAGAAAGGGGAAAACTGGATGGGGGAGGGAAATGAGAGAATTCTTGGGATCACAAAGGGATGGAGGGAAAGGGAAAAGGGGAAAAGGGATTGGGGAGGGCAGGCAGAACTCTCAGGATCCCAAACGGAAGGACATGAAGAACTGAGAGAACTACCAGGATCAAAAGGGCTGGGGAGAAAAAGGGATGAAGGAAATGGATAGGGAGGGAAGAGCCAGAACCCCCTAGGATCCCAAAGGGAAAGATAGGGAATAAAGGGGGAAAGGGGTGGGGAGGGAGGGAGGGAATTATTGGGATCAAACAGGGATTGGGGAAAGGGATGGGGAAGGAGCTGAGAGAATTCCTCGATCCCAAAAGGGAGGGATATGAAATAAAGCAGAAAAGGGATGGGGAAGATCAGCTAGAACCCTTCAGGGTCCCAAATGGCAAGGACACAAAGAGGAAGGAGGAAAAAGGGGCATTTTGGGGTGGAAAGGATCAGATGTGATTGAAAAGGGACATTTGGGGTGGAAAGGGACATTTTGGGGTGTGAAAAGGATCAGGATATGATTGAAAAGGGCACATTTTTGGGGTGGGAAAAGGGACATTTTGGGGTGAAAAAAGGACATTTTGTGGTCAGGGGCTCACCCAGTCTGCACAGCAGCCCAAGGATCAAGAAATTATGGCAAAGGGACAGTTTGGGGTGTGGAAAGGGACACTTAGTGTCAAGGGACAATTTGATTACCCGAAAGGGACATATTTGTGGAAAAGGACAGCCTGTGCCAAAGGGACATTTTAAGTGGCAAGGGACTGTTTGTGAAAAAGGACAGTTTGTGCCGAAGGGACGGTATTTTAAAGCTTTCAAAAGGGACATTTTGGGGTGGCAAAGGGACATGTTTGTACGAAGGACAATTTGGGTGAAAAAAGGACAGTTTGTGGCAAGGACCTGGCTTAGAAAGGAAGGAACATTTAAAAGTCAAGGGACGGTTTGTGCCAAGGACGGTTTGTGGCAAAGGGACATTTTGGGGTGAAAGGACATTTTGGGGTGTGAAAGGGACATTTTAAGTCTGCGAAGGACATTTTGGGTGAAAAGGATCAGATATGATTGAAAAGGCACATTTTGGGGTGGAAAAGGGACATTTTAAGAAAAAGGATACTTTGGGGTCAGGCTCACCCATCTGCAGCATTCAAGGATCAAGAAATTACATGGCAAAGGGACAGTTTTAGTGAAAGGGACAGCTTTGGGCCGAAGGGACAATTTAGTGAAAAAGGACATTTTGGGGTGGCAAGGGACATTTTTAAAGTGAAAAAGGACAATTTGGGGTGCTTCTAAGGGACAGTTTGGGGTGAAAGGACAGGGTTGCTGAAGGACATTTGGGGTGAAAGGGACCCATTTGGGGTGCCCAAGGGACGGTTTAGTGCCAAAGGGATAGTTTGGGGTGAAAAAGGACATTTTGGGGTGGCAAAGGGACGATTTAGTGGCAAGGGACACTTTGGGGTGCCAAAGGATATTTTGGGGTCATGGACGGTTTGGGTGCCAAAGGACGGCTTGGGGTGCCAAAGGGACATTTTGGGGTGAAGACATTTTGGGGTGCGAAAGGGACATTTTAGTGCTGAAGGACATTTTGGGGTGGCAAAGGGACATTTTGGGAAGAAAAAGGACATTTTGGGGTGAAAGGGACATTTTGGGTGCCAAAGGACATTTTGGGGCTTCAAGGGACGGTTTGGGGTGGCAAAGGACATTTTATGCCTAAAGGGACGGTTTGGGTGGCAAGGGATATTTTGGGTGCCGGCGGACATTTTGGGGTGCCAAAGGACTTTGGGTGCCCAAGGACGGTTTGGGGCTCACCTAGCCTGTAGCACCTCGCTGGACACAGTGGGTCTCGTGTTGATGCAGTCAGCACAATCCTCCCCGTGAAGCTGTGGGGCCCTGGGGGCTACAGGGGTGGGCACCCCAATCCCTCCCTGCGCCCTGCACCCCAAACGGTGTCTGGGGGCTCCCAGGAGCAGCTCTGACCCCAGTCCCCAAGGGCTGTGCCAGTGCTACACCCCCATGTGTGGCACCGAGGCACTTAACTCATCACCCAGACCCCCAAACCCCAAAATTGTGCTAAAACCCAAATTTGTCCCTCCCTAAACCCCAATCACAGGCTCAAACAACTGCTTAAACCCCCAACTTCCCAAAACAGTTTTCAAACACCAAAAATCTGTGCAAACCCCACTCCAGCTCAAACACGAACCCTCCTCAAATCCCAATTTGTCCCCCAAAACAGGGAACCAGACACCCATGGGGTCCTGAGCCCCCAAACCCCAATTTTCCACCCACAAACTAATGTTCCTCCCAAACCCCAATCTCTGCTGCCCCCATTTACAAATCCGTCAAATCCTGATTATGGCTCAAGCTGGGAACCAGCCACCTATGTCCTGAGCTCAAACAATTTTGTCCACCCACAAACCCCAATATTCCCACCCTAAACCCCAAGTACATGTGCCCCAAACCCCCAAATCCATGCACAATTTCGGTCTAAAGCACAATTTTGTCTCCTTCACCAACTAATTTGTCCCCAAACTGGGAACTAGGACACCCATGTCCTGAGCACAAACCCCAAAATGTCCCACCCTTAAACCCCAATTCATGCTTCCCCAAACCCCAAATCGCAAACCCCAATTTTTCCACCCCAAATCCCAATTTTTCCCTCCCCAAATCCCAAATCCATCCCTCAACCCCAAATTTGTCAAACCCCACTCTCCCCAAGTCCCAATTTTTCCTCCCCACCCCCAATTTGTCCCTCCCAAACCTGAACCAGAAACCCATGGGGTCCCAGGCACACCCCACTCTCTCCACCCTCAGAGCACATGCACAAATCCATCAGATCCCAATTCGTGCCTCCCACCAAACCCAAGTTTTTCAAATCCCAACCATCCCTTTAAAACAATTTGTCCCCCCAAACCCCAATTCTTCCACCCTCCAAACCCCATTTTCCCACCCCAAAGCAATCCGTGCCCCCAAACCTCCATTTTTCTCCCCTCAAACACTTTCCCACAAACATCCATGCCCCCAAATTCAAATCCATCCCATTAAACCCCAATTAGTCCCCCAAACCCCAATTTTCCACCTCCAAACCCCCATTTTTCCCACCCCAAACCCCCAAAATCTGTGCCCCAAACCCTACTCCCGCACCTGGGAACCAGGACCTCAGCCCCGGTCCAGCCGTCTCGGCCGTGCAGGGGGTCCTGATGCTGTGCAGGGCCAGGGACCCGCGCACCCCTGGGGGCCCGGCCAGGCTCTGCAGTGCCCCAGCTGCCGGGGCTCGCTGGCCTGATCACGGCCACGCCGCAGCGGCCCGGCGCCGAGGAGAGCTAAGATGGTGTCACCTGGGCCACCTGGGCCCACCTGCGGGACCCTGACATCTCTGTCACCTGTGTCACCTGTGTCACCTGGGCCACCTGTGTCACCTCAAGGGACCCCTGACATCTCTGTCACCTCTGTCACCTGTGCTGACCCTGACATCTCTGTCACCTGGGCCACCTGTGTGTCACCCCGAGGGACCCCTGACATCTCTGTCACCTCTGTCACCTGGGACACCTGGGCCACGTGTGTCACCTGTGTGACCCTGACATCTCTCTGTCACCTGGGCCACGTGTGTCACCTGTGTGACCCCTGACATCTCTGTCACCTCTGTCACCTCTGTCACCTGGGACACCTGGGCCACCTCTGTCACCTCGTGGGACCCTTGACATCTCTGTCACCTGTGTCACCTGGGCCACCCTGGCATCCAGCCACACTGGAACACCTCTGTCACCTGTGTCACCTATGCTTGACCTCCTGACACCTGTGTGACCTCTGCCACCTGGGCCACCTCTGTCACCTCTGTCACCTGGTGACACCTGGGACACCCCGTGTGACCTCTGACACCTGTGTCACCTGGGACACCTGTGTCTCCTGTGTAACCTGTGTGATCTCTGACACCTGTGGCACTGTAAACTCTGACACCTCCTGTCGCCTCTGACCCCTGTGTGACCTCTGTCACCTGTGTAAACTCGGACACCTGTGTGACCTGTGTGACCTCTCTGACACCTGTGCCTGCAGGTGGCACCCGCAGAGGCTCAGGGGGACACGCCCCACCTGCTGGGAGGGGAAGGGAGAGGGAGGGTGGGGATTGCTCTGGGCATAGAGGGGAGAGACCCTTCCCCAGGTTCTCCCCATGCACATGGATCCCTTCTCCAGGTGAGACCCTCCCCCAGGTGAGACCCCTCCCATAGATCCCCTTCCCCCAGCTACGCCCCCTCCTCAGGTGGGTGAGACTCCTGCCTATGCACCCCCTCTCCCAAATATCCCTCCTCCCGAAACACCCCTCTCCAGGGAGACCCTCCCCAGGTACCCCATCCCCCAGGTGAGACCCTTCCCCAGGTACTCCCCACTCCCACGCACCCCTGCATCCCTCGGCTCACCCACCCCGTCCCCCATCCCACAGCCACCCCCCAGGGTGTCCCCCCCTGTCCCCTGTCGTGTGTGTCCCCTGGCCCCGTCACCTGCCCGCACTGCCCTCACGACCCTGCTCAGCGCCATCACCGCGAGTGCCCCTCCTGGCCCCGCCCACCTCCGCCTCGCCATTGGTCAGTACCCACCTGGGGGCGTGGCCACGTCGAAGCCCACCTCTGATTGGTCAACTGTAACAATGGCCGCGCCCTTTCCCCAGCCACTTCGGCCATCAACGCATCCTATTGGTCAATACACAGAGAGGGGCGGGGCTAGAGGAGAAACGCAGGTTCTGATTGGTTAATACACAAACATGGCGGCGCCCTGCTGAGATCCGTACAGACACGGGGGTCCCTGCGTGTCCCCTAGGTCCCTCCGCCCGGCGCCTGGGCTCGTCCTGCACCCCGTGGGCACCGAGCTGCAGCTCGCCCTCTGCTCCCTTCCAGCTGCTCGCTCGTCCTGCTCTCTCATCCCTCGTCCTCATCCTCATCTTCATCCTCGTCCTCATCTTCATCCTCATCATCCTCCATCCTTATCATCATCCCTCATTATCATCCTCATCCCATCCTGCTCCCATTCCTCTTCTTCATCCCGCTCTTTCATCCTCATCCCGTTCTGCTTCCCATGGCTGTCCTGCATCCTGCTCCTCATCCTCATCATTCCTCGTCTTTATCCCCACATCCTTCCTGCTCCCAGTCCATACAGACTGGGATACCCTCGGGACAGACTGGGATAGACTGGGAATCCCTGGCAGGACAGACTGGGTTACATGGGACAGACTAGGGGTAGACTGGGATGGACTGGGATAGACTGGGATAGACTGGGAATCGCTAGCTAGGGGACACAGACTGGGACAGACTGGGATGGATTTGGAACCCCTGGCAGGGACACAGACTGGGATGGACTGGGACAGACTGGGACAGACTGGGAATCCCCTGGCAGGGACAGACTGGGATACACTGGGACAGACTGGGATGGCTCTGAGAATCCCACAGGGGTAGACTGGGACAGACTGGGGATCTGTCCCCTGGCAGGGACAGACTGGGATGGACTGGGAATCCGTGGCAGGGATCCACAGCCACCTAGCGCTCAATCCCCACCAGGACAGGATTTGGGATTTTCCCGATGGATCCAAAAGCTCCTGAATACTCAGCCCTGCCCCCAGGTGACCCACCCTGTGCCAAATTTTTTCCTGTCGCCCCCACCCGAAAAACCAGCCAAAATTCCCAGGCCTGTCCCCCCATCCGTCCCCTGTCTCCAGCCGAGGTGACAACAGCGGGGACATCTCGTGGTGGCACCAACAGAGCCGAGCTGGCACCCAGCCCCGCCCCAAAAATAACCACGGGAGGGGCGGGAGGTGGGCAGCACCGCGCCCCTCACCCCGATTCCCAAATTCGAGCTGGAGGATGGGCGAGCCAGTCAGCCCAGGCTAATCAGGACCCTCCAGGATTATTTTGCTGCAGGTGATCCCCCTAAAATGAGGGGAGAACTGTGTCACCCCAAAATGTCACGAGGGGCTCGGGTTACCGCGGACGGGAGGGACACTTGGGGACAACGCTGTCAAACAACATGGGGGCATATAGGGAGGGGACATTGGGGACACTGTGAGCAGAACCGGGACCCCCACCATTCCGCAGGGACTCAGCGGGGAACGCGCGCGGCCGGACACGCGTGGCCAACCAGAGCAAGCCAAGCTGGGAGCTGTGGGCCTGCCCGCCGCCGCCTTTGTCCCTCCTCCCCGAGCCGCCACCGGCCCTGGAGGGCACTGGCGGTGGCTCCCGTGGTGGCACCCGCGAGTAAAGCTCTGGCTGTGCGGTGGCCCGCGCTGTGCCCCGAACCATGCCTGAGCTGCCGGAGGTAGAGCGGGAGCTGGTGCCCGGCTGCGGGAGGGAGCGAGCGGAACCGGCGGGCTCCCACCGGAGTGCTGGGGTACGGGAGAACCGGGAGCACCGAAAAACTTTGGGACAACTCGGGAGAATCCGGAGCCGCAGAACTGGGAGAAACGGGGAGGAACCAGTGAGGGAACAGGGGAGAACCGATGGGGAGGAAACCGGGAGGAACCGGGAGGGGATTGCAGGGAAGCGGCGGAGGATTTGCTTTACCGGCAGTAGCAGTGCCGATGCGGGCCTGCCTGCGGCGGATGTGCTCACCGGGATCACCGGGATCGCCCGGTCTGGGGTTGTTTTTGGCGTGAGCTCTCGAGCAACCCCCCGGTACCGGGATAAGCTCCGAACCCATCCCCCGCCTCTTCCGTGAGAGGGTCTCTGCTTCTGTTTGTGGCTGATTTTGTGTCGCCCTCCCCCATCCCCGACATCTCCGAGCCCCCTGGATGGGATCCGTGTGACACTCACCCCCAGTGTCACCCAGTGTCACCCCCCACGCCACCAAGGCATTTTTAAACCTCACCCCCTATTCCAGGCCCCCTATCGCGACAGGGGTGGCGCAGCTCGCAGCCTTGTGTCGCTGTCCCCACGCTGGTCTTTGGGTCCCCTGCCCCGCGTGGCGCTGGGCCAGGTGACATCCCCCGACTGGGGGGCGGAGGGAGGGTGGCGACAAGGCCTGGTGGCTGCTGTGCCACCCTGCGCCACTCCTGCCTGCGGGTGACTCCACTTCGTGTCCCCTCGGCCTCGGGGACACTGCTAGCCCCTGGCAGTGGCGGTGTCCCCCACCTGCAGCTGTGGGTGACCTTAGCCCGGGAGCCAAGGTGAGCGCAGCGCCGGACAAACGGGGACAAGCGGGTGACATAGCCCCTCAGTGCCACCACGCTGGTGGCACCTCGGGAGGGGACAGCACGGTGAAGGGGGCGCTTGAGAGGGCGGCGGTCACCCCGCAGCTTGGGGGTGCTGGGGTTTTTCCATGACCTGGGTGGGAAAATCCCCTTGTCGCTGGATCTGTGCCCCCCGCGGTGGCAGTGTCGCGGGTTCCCCTATCCCCGCGCGGGTGGCACCGCTGCGGGCAGGACGTGAATAATGCGGGCTGGGTGAGCTCAGCGTCACCCCGGCTGCCAGGGCAGGGTGGCACTGGCACCGCCGGCAGTGCCGTGTGCCCCGGCGGGCGGGCGGGAGAGCTGCAGCCTGATATCCCGGTGGGCTGGGATCCTAAAAATACCGGCACCCTAAAATAATGGCACCCTTGAAAAACACCGGCACCCTAAAAATAATGGCACCCCTGCTAGCCCCCACAGCCTGATATCCTGATGGCCTGGGGATCCTAAAATACCGCAATCCCTAAAATAATGGCACCCTAAAATAATGGCACCCCTGGAAAACACCGGGCACTCCTAAAATAATGGCACCCTGCTAGCTCCCACAGCCTGATATCCTGATGGCCTGGGATCCTAAAAATAATGGCACCCTAAAATGATGGCACCCTGAAAATACCGGCACCCTAAAATAATGGCACCCTCCTAGCCCCACAATGCATAATATCCCTGATGGCCTGGGATCCCTAAAATAATGGCACTCCTAAAAATAATGGCACCTCTGCTAGCCCCCACAGCCTGATATCCCTGATAGCCTGTGAGTCCTAAAATTATGGCACCCTAAAATAATGGCATCCTGAAAACATACCGCATCCCTAAAATAATGGCACCTTCCTAGCCCCACAGCATGGTGGTATCCCAATGGCCTGGGATCCTAAAAATACCGCACCCTGAAAACACAGCCTGACACCCTAAAAATATAGCCTAGCACCCTAAAATATAGCCTAGCACCCTGCTAGGGTGATATCCCAATGCCCTGGCACCTGTAAAATGCTGGCACTCCTAAACCGTGGCTCCCTAAACATTGGCACCCTAAAACACTGGCACCCCCAGCACCCCAACACCCCAGACACTCTAATAGTCCTGCACCCCAACACCTCAGCACCCCCGACACTCTCTGGCATTTCACCCCAGGCACCCCAACAGCCTGGCACCCCTAACACACAAGCTCCCTCAGGCACCCCAGCACCCCGAAAGCACCCTGGCACCCCAGCACCTGTCACTCCCCAGCACCCCAAAACCCTGGCACCCCCAACACTCTAGCACCCCCTAAACCTCAACACCTCTCGCCTCCCTGGCACCCCATTATGCCTCGCATTCCCACACCCTGGCACCCCTACTACCTCAAACACTCCTGGCACCCCATTACCTCTCTGGCTACTCCCCAACACCCTGGCACTCAACACCGAAAGCACCTCGTGATCCTCAACACCCCTCGCACTCTAGCACCCCCAACAGCCTGGCACTCCAGTACCCTCAAACACTGACACCCTATTACCCCATTACCCCTAAACCCTGGCACCCTTCAACACCTGAGCACCCAGTACCCCAAACACCCTGACACTCCAAACACCCTGGCACCCCTAAACTTCAACACCCCTCAGCACTCTGGCACCCCAGTACTGCAAGCACCCTGGACACCCCCAGCACTCTGACACCCCATTACCCCCAACATCCTGGCACCCAAACACCCGAGCACGCTTAAGCCTCAACACCTCAAGACTCCTGGCACCCCATTACCCTCAACATCCTGGCACCCCAAACACCCGAGCACGCTACTCCTCAACACCTCGCAGCTGGCACTCCATTACCCCAGCACCCCCAAACACCCTGGCACCCCACACCTGAGCCCCAGTACCCCAAGCACTCCCCTGACACCCAAACACTCTGGCACCCCATTACCCCAACATCCTGGCACCCAAACACCCCGAGCACTTAAGCCTCAACACCCCCTGCACTCCTGGCACCCCAGTACCCCAAACACCCTGACACCCCCAACACCTGAGCACTCTAAACCTTCTAAACACCCCACCCCTGCACCCTGGCACCCCGAGTATCTCCAAACACCCTGACACCCATTACCCCAGCACTCCCAAACACCCTGACACCCCAACACCTGAGCACCCCTAAACCCCAACACCCCTGCACCTCTGGCACCCCAGCAATCTCCCCAAACACCCTGACACTCCCCATTACCCCAGTACTCCCCAAACACCCTGGCACCCCCAACACCTTGACACCCCATTACCCCACAACACTCTGGCACCCAAATACCTGAGCACCCCTCAAAACTCGACATCCCTGCACTCCTGGCACCCCATTACCTAACACCCCAAACACCCTGGCACCCCAAACACCCTGGCACTCCAGTGCTCTAAACACCCTGGCACTCCCATTCTCACTCCAGCGCACCTGGCTCCTCCGAGCTGCCACAGCTGGGTGGCAGCCTGGCAGCCTGGCCCTGTCCCCAAGTGCGCCCCACTGGGCCGACAGCGCGGCCTTTCAGGGCCCCCGCGAGCTGGGGGGTCCCAGCGGAGATTCCGCACATTTGGGGCGCATACTCGGCACGAGCAGCTCTGGAATTTCCTGTTTCGGGTGGGACGGTTCCGGCACTCGAGCCCTTCCCTGCCCTGGGCAGGCGCTGACGTCCGAGGAGGGGACACTGAGGCAGGAGGGGACACCGAGGCAGGGAAGCTGACACCGGGGTCCCCACGCCATCGGGGACCCCCCATCCCCGCCTCCTGCCATCCCCAGGTGGTTTTTTGATGCCCCCTGTCCCCACCCCCACCGGGACAGGGACAACGCTTGCCACCCTCTCTGGTGGTGCTTTTGGGGACTGTCCCCATGTCCCCATCCCACCTCGGTGCAGGGCGGGCGCTGGGCCTCGCTGGGTTTCCATGGAGACCGGATGATCCCCTATTCCTTTTTTTTCCTGCGGGCTCTCCATGCCTCGGAGGGCAGCGGGAGGAGGTGAGAGGCTTTGGGACGCCTCCGAGGGGACATCCCGGCGACATTCGGCCCCTGGCAGCTCCTCCCCCGCAGCTGTCGGGGCCGATTTTGGGAGCTGCCGCAGGAGAACCGATACCAGGGTGGTGGCACCGTGGTGACCTGCAGCCACGGCCGGGTTGGGGACAGCTGGGGACGTGCCCCGCTGCCATCCCGCTCTCTGGGGGATTTTGGGATTCGCTTCCTGGGGATTCTGATCCCTCCCCACCGCAGATAAACTCTTCGGGAAGCGGCTGCTCCAGGCCGGGCGCTACATCATGTCCCACAAGGCCTGATGAAAACAGTGCCCACCGAGAACTGCGATGTGCTCATGACATTCCTGGTAGGGAATCCCTGGAAAACCGGGATCAGGGAGGGATACGGCCAGGAAAAATTAGGATTGGAATGGGATGGGGAAAATCGGAGAGGGATGTGACCTGGAAACCGAATTGGGATGAGGAAAATCGACATGTGGACTGGGAAAGCCGGATCGGGAGGGATGTGAAACCGAGATCAGGGATGTGACAAGGAAAACCGGGATTGATGGGGAAATCGAGGAGATGTGGGCCGAAACCAGGATTGGGAGGGATGTACCAGGAAAAATCAGGATTGGAAATGGGATGGGGAAAATCGAGAGGATGGATCAGGAAAAACCGGGATCGGGATGGGATGTGGGCCAGGAAAATCTAGGATAAGCGCAGGAGGGGGTGGGATGGTGGGGAGAGCCCAGGAGGTCTCGGATGGGGATGTGGGATGTCAGGAGGGACCGGGATGTCAGGAGAGATATGGATTGGGGGGAGGGATGTGGGATGTCAGGAGGGATGTGGATTGGGAGGGATGTGGGACGTCAGGAGGGATGTGGGATGGTAGGAAAGAAAGAGGGACGTGAGGAGGGATGGTGACGGGGAAGGAACGGGTCTGGGATGAGGGAACTGGGGTGATGGACCGAGACAGGGACACAGGATCAGGACATGCGGATGGATGGGAACCAGGACACATAGGCCAGGACCAGGATGACACACAATGGATGAGGAGGGACTAGGGACACATATGGATGGCCCAGGGACAAGGACACACGGGATGGATGGAGGATCGGACAAGGGACACATAATGGACCAGGACCGGACAGACACAACATGGATGAGGACTGGACAGGACACATATGGACAGGCACCCAGGATGGGAGACCAGGACAGGGCACAGAATGGGACTGTGGTCAGCACACAGTGGATCCCAGAACCGGACAGGACACAGGATGGATGGACACACGGACGGACATGGAGCGGACAAGGACAGAGAACGGACAAGGACAATGGACGACATGGACAGGACCGGACATGGACACAACGGGTGAGTGGACCGGGACAAGGACATACGACAGGGTGGACATGGACACACAGCAGGACACGGACCAGGCACTGGATGGATGAGAACCCAGGACATGGACACAGAACGGAGGAGACAAGGACACACAGTGGACCAGGAACCGGATGGACATGGATGGATGGACACGATGCACAGGACAAGGGACATGATGGATGGACCAGGACATGGACACACAACGGACCAGGAAGGGACAAGGACACATGGGACGGATGGACTGGACATGGACACCAGGGTGACCAGGACCGGATGGAGACCGGGACCAGGGACACATAACGGACAGGACTGGATATGGACATGGATGGATACGGACGGATGGAGAGACAAGGACACATAACGTGGACCAGGAAGGAACATGGACACAGTGGATGGATGGACCGGATGTGGACACACAATGGACCAGGACCCAGGACAAGGACACAGGGATGGATGGGACCGGACAGGGCACATAACGGACACCGGACAAGGACATGGATGGGACCGGGGACAAGGACACAATGGACCAGGACCGGACATGGACATGGAGCTGGACTGGGACAAGGACACAATGGACAGGACTGGATAAGGACATGGATGGACCGGGACAGGACAATGGACCGGCGGACCGGGACATGGATGGACTGGGGACAAGGGACACATCAATGGACAGGACTGGGATAAGGGACATGGGATGGTGGACCGGGACAAGGACACACAATGGACTGGACTGGGAGGTGGACATGGGATGGTGGGACTGGGACACGGACACAAAATGGACCGGACTGGACATGGGACACGAACGTGGACTGGATGGCACATGGCCACAGCCACAGCCAAGAGACAGCACGGATGGACCACAGCAGCAGGGGAGGAACCATCCCAGACCACACATCGCCACACCGACACACCCACAGTCTGCACGTCAACTTTGACCCGCCGTCTGGCCGCAGTCGCGCATGGATCGAGGATGGGGGCCGGAAGCCGCGAAACGAGCTGGACAGCCCACAGAACGTGGATGGACCACGTGACCCACGACGGACTGGGGACATGGATATGGAATGGATGGACATGGACATGGACATGGACATGGACATGGCATGCATGGACATGGATGGACAAGGACGACATGGACACAGGATGGACAGGACCATGGATAAGTGGATGGACATGGACATGGACAGTGGACGGATGGTACATGGATGGATATGGATATGGATGGACATGGACAGTGCATGGATATGGAGCATGGTGGATATGCATGGGATGGACATGGACATGGACGATATGGATGGATGGACAAGTGGATGGATCGGACAGGCAGGGCCACAGGAGGGACAGACAGTGGATACAGGGACAGCAGGGCAGGCAGGCGACAGGGACAGGCCCCCAGCCCCAGGAGTGGAATCATCATCCCATGGACTGAACGAGAACCCCAGTCTGCACAACATCCACGGAGGGACAGCCCATCAGTGAGAGGCACCCTGGGGACACCGGGGACACCGTGGGCAGTGGACACCCCAGGGACACCAGACACGCGGGACACTGGGACACCCCATGGGACACTGGACAACATTACGGGACACCGGACAACAGGGGACACACGGAGACCCCGACCAGGACGACCCCTGGGACACCGCGAGTGGCCCCAGTGCAGCACGGGGGACACCCAGGACACGGCAGTGGCACCAGCAGTGGGACACCGCAGGGACACAGTGGGGACACCAGGACAGCTGGGGACACCCCAGGCAGGGGACACGGGCACATGAAGGACCACAGTGACACCGCAGGAAATCCCCAGGGAGACCAGGACCAAGCATGGCACAGATGGTAGCGGCGAGGCACGGCAGGCAGACCAAAACACGACACGGACCACAAGGCACATGGGTGGTGCGCATGGAGCCCCAGGACCACGAAGCCCCAACCCCAGCGCACCAGGGCCGGGGTGGTGGACGGACCCTGGCCAGCGAATCACCCTGTCCCTTGTCCCTGAGCCCTGTCCCCTGCCCCCCTGCCCCCGACCATGTCCCCACTGTCCCTGGAACTCCTGTCCTTGACCCCCATGGGGTGGCAGTGGTCCCAGGCTGTGTCCCCACGTTCCTCACCCATGCCCATGTGCCCATGTGCCCATGTCCCTGTAGTGTCCCTATCCTTGTCCCTGACCCGTGTCTCCGCAAGCTAGTCCCCGAGCTGGCGTGCTCACTGGCAGGATCCAGCAGCTGTTCCCTGTCCCTGTCCCTGTCCCTGTCCCTGTCCCTGTCCCTGTCCCTGTCCCCGCTGTCCCTGTCCCCTGTCCCCTGTCCCTGTGCCCCTGTCCCTGTCCCTGTCCCTGTCCCTGTCCCCATGTCCCTGTCCCTGTCCCTGTCCCCATGTCCCTGTCCCCATGTCTCCTGTCCCTTCCCCGCAGCAGTCCCCGAGCTATGCCCGCTGGGTGATCCAGTAGCTGTTCCGCTGCACGAGCAGCGGATTCTGGCGGGCGCCTGATGAAATCCTGGGTGCAGGTGTGAGAGCGTAGTGCGAGCCGCCGGTCAGAAGTGGGGCCTCCCGGGGATTTGGGGGTTCCCGGGGAACTTGGGGGGTCACTGGAGGGTTTGGGGTCACCCCGGGAACTTGGGGTCACCCTGGAACTTTGGGGGTCACCCCTGGGGAATTTGGGGGGGGGGTCACTGAGGGTTTGGGGGTCACCCGGGCACCCTTTTGAGGGGGGGGGGTCCCAGCTGCTCGGTCAGTGCGCCACCGCTTGGGGCACCCTGGGAATTTGGGGTCACCCGGGAACTTTGGGGTCACCCTGGGAACTTTGGTTTCACTCGGGAAACTTTGGGATCATCTCGGGACACTTTGGGGGTTTGGGGGTCTCTGAGGGTTTGGGGTCACCCTGGAACTTTGGGGTCACCCCTGGGAACTTTGGGGGTCATCCTGGGACACTTTGGGGGTCCCAGAGGGTTTGGGATGACCCTGTAGGGGGTTTTGGGGTCCCCCCGTGGTTTTTTTTTTAGTCCCAGCCCCTTGCTGACATTTGGGATGACCTCTGGCGGGGTTTCTTTTGGGGTCCCAAAGGGTTTGGGGTGATCCTAGCTGGGTTTTTGGGGGTCCCAGAGGGTTTGGGATGGCCCTGGGGGGTTTTTGGGGTCCCCCCTGTGTTTTTTTGGGGGTCCCAGCCCCTTGCTGACATTTGGAATGACCCTGGGGGAGTTTTAGCTCGTGTTTTTTTTTTGTAGTCCCAGCCCCTTGCTGACAGTTGGAATGATCCTGGCAGGGTTTTTGGGGTCCCCTGGTAGGATTTCGGGGTCCTAAAGGGTTTGGGGTGATTCTCGCAAGGTTTTTTGGGGTTCCAGAGGGTTTGGGGTGACCCTGGGATGGTTTTTGAGGTCCCGGAGGGTTTGGGATGACCCTGGTGGGGTTTTTGGGGTCCCCTGGCAGGATTTTTGGGGTCCCAGAGGGTTTGGGGTGATCCTAGCGGGTTTTTTTTGGGGTCCCAGAGGTTTGTGGTGACCCCAATGGGATTTTTCGGGTCCCCCTTTTTGGGTGACTCCATCAGGATTTTTGGGGTCCCATTTGGGATGACCCTAGCGGGGATTTTTGGGATCCCAGCCCCTTGCTGACATTTGTGATCACTCCCTGATCGGGATTTTTGGGGTCCCCCCATGGTTTCTTTTTGGGGGTCCCGCCCCTGACCCCCCTGTGCCCCCCAGACGAGATCTGTGACTATTTTGGGGTGAAGATCGCCATGTACTTCGGGCCCTGGCTGGGCTTCTACACCTCGGCCATGCTGTACCCCGGCCGTGTTCTGGCTCCCTGCTCTACAGCCTGACCCACAGCTGCACTCAGGTGGGCCCCGTGTCCCCGGGGGGACCCCACAATCACACAGGGGTCCTAAAACTGCACAGGGGGTCCTCAGAATTGCACAGGGGGCCCCAAAACTACAGGGGGGCCCAGAATCCACAGGGGACCCCAAAATTCCAGAGGGGTCTGAAAACTGCACAGGGGGTCCCCAGAGTTGCACAGGGGGGCCTAAAAATCCACAGGGGGCCCAAAATTACACAGGGGGCCCAAAATCCACAGGGGACCCCAAAATTCCAGAGAGGACCAAAAATTGCACATAGGGGTCCAGAATTCCACAGGGGTCCCAAAATTCCAGATGGGTTCTGTCTCTTTTGGGGGTTCCCAGACTCCTTTTAGGGGTTTCATCCCTTCTTGGGGTTCCCAAATTTCCCACAGGGGGTCCCAAATTGCACAGGTGGTCCCCAAATTACACAGGGGGGCTCCAAAATTCCAGACGGGTTCTGTCCCTTTTGGGGGTTCCAGCCCTTTCTGGGGGTTCCCTAAACTTCTCACAGGGAGCCCCTAAAATTCCCACAGAGGGTTCCTAAAATTACAGAGGGGTCCCCGAAATTCCACAGGGGGCCCAAATTACTAGAGGGGGGCCCAAAATTCAGATGGGTTCTGTCCCTTTGGAGTTCCCAAACTCATTTAAGGGGTTCTGTCCCTTCTGGGGCTCCCAAACTTCCTAGAAGGTTTTTATCCCTCTTGGGGTTCCAAACTTCCCACAGGAGGGTCCCAAAATTCCACAGGGGGCCCCTAGAAATCCCCACAGGGGTTTTTTATCCCTTCTTGGGGTTCCCAAACTCCTTTGAGGGGTTCTGTCCCTTTGGGGTTTCCATCTCTCCCACTGAGGCTTTCCAAACTTTTTAAGGATTTCCATCCCTTTTTGGAGTTTCCAAACTCCTTTGAATGTTTTTATCCATCCTTGGTGTTTCCAAACTCCTTTTAAGGCATTCCACCCCCTTCTTGGGATTCCCAGACTCTTCCACAGGGGTCCAGCCCTTCTCGGGTTCTGTCCCTTCCGGGTTTCCAAACTCCCTTTAAGGGTTTTATCCCTCTTGGGGTTTCCTAAACTTCCTGAAGGGTTCCCAAACTTCCTTAAAGGTTTCCATCCCTTCTTGGGGTTTCCATCTCTCCCACTGAAGGAATTTATCCCTTCTTGGGGTTTCCAACCCTCCTGCAGGGTTTCCAAATTCCCTTTAAGGGTCTCCCATCCCTTCTGGGGTTTCTGGCCTCTTTGGGATTTTCCACCCTCCCTTTGGGATTTCCATCCCTTTTGGGATTTTCCACCTCCCTTTGGGACTTCCTTTATTTTGGGATTTCTTCCACCCTCCCTTTGGGATTTCCTTTATTCTTTGGGATTTTCCACCTCCCTTTGGGATTTCCACCTTCTTGGGATTTTCCACCCTCCCTTTGGGATTCTTTATTCCTTTGGGATTTTTCCCACCTCCCTTTGGGATTTCCTTCATTCTTTGGGATTTTCCCACCCTCCCTTTGGGATTTCCCTCATTCTCTGGGATTTTCCAACCCTCCCTTTGGGATTTCCTCTATTCCTTTGGGATTTTCCAGCCCCCTTGGGATTTCCCTTTATTCTTTGGGGATTTTCCACCCTCCTTTGGGATTTCCATCCTTCTTTGGGATTTTCCACCCTCCTTTTGGGGATTTCTCTTTATTCTTTGGGATTTTCCACCCTCCCTTTTGGGATTTCCTTTATTCCTTTGGGATTTTCCACCTCCCTTTGGGATTTCCATCCTTCTTTGGGATTCTTCCACCCTCCTTTGGGATTTCCTTTATTCCCTGGGATTTTCCACCCTCCCTTTGGGATTTCCTTTATTCTTTGGATTTTCCACCTCCCTTTGGGATTTCCATCCCTCTTTGGGATTTTCCACCTCCTTTGGGATTTCCATCCTCTTTGGGATTCTCCCAACTCCCTGGGACTTTCATTCTTGGGACTTTTCCACCTCCCTTTGGGATTTCCTCTATTCTTTGGCATTTTCCCACCCTCTCCTTTGGGA
Source organism: Luscinia megarhynchos (assembly GCA_034336665.1). NCBI lineage: Eukaryota > Metazoa > Chordata > Aves > Passeriformes > Muscicapidae > Luscinia > Luscinia megarhynchos. Next base: position 2,767 of record JAPFBE010000820.1, on the reverse strand, counting down.
CTTTTTCTCATTTTTGGGATTTTCCACCTCCCTTTGGGATTTCCTTTATTCTTTGGGATTTTCCACCCTCCCTTTGGGATTTCCTTTATTTTTGGGGATTTTCCACCCCTCCTCTTTGGGATTTCCATCCTTCTTGGGATTTTCCACCCCTCCTTTTGGGATTTCCTTTATTCCTTTGGGATTTTCCACCCCTCCCTTTGGGATTTCCTTTATTTTTTGGGATTTTCCACCCCTCCTTTTGGGATTTCCATCCTTCTTGGGATTTTCCACCCTCTTTGGGATTTCCTTTATTCTTTGGGATTTTCCACACCTCCCTTTGGGATTCCTTTATTCTTTGGGACTTGCCACCTCCTTTTGGGATTTCTTTACCTTTTCGGGATTTTCCACCCTGTTTTTGGGATTTCCCTTTATTCTTTGGGATTTTCCACCCCTGTTTTTGGGATTTCCTTTATTCTTTGGGATTTTCCACCCCTGTTTTTGGGATTTCCTTTGCCCTTTGGGATTTCCCACCTCTCCTTCTGGCATTGTCCTTTCTCCCTTGCACGCATTCCCCCACCCTTCCTCCACCCTTTTCCCTCCATTCCCATTGCCTGGAGGGTGATTCCCACCCCCACAGAGCTGCATGTGGGGTCGTGGGGGCCGGGAGGGCCTAACCCCGGTGCAGTCGGTGCCGCTCTGTCCCCCAGACCAGCCAGGACATCTCCCTGCGTGGTCTTTGCCCTCTTCAACGTCATCTGGGCCACGCTCTTCCTGGAGGAGTGGAGGCGCCAGGGCGCTCGAAGTTCTGGCCTACAAGTGGGGGGACGCTGGACACGCTGGAGTCCCTGGAGGAGCCCCCAGCCCCAATTCCGGGTCAGGGGGCCTCAGGGGGTGGGGTCCCTGCCCATGGGAGGGGTCCCCGCCCATGGGAGGGTCAGCCTTTGGGAGGGGTCTCATTCCACAGGGCATCCCATTCTTTGGGGGTCCCAGCCCTTGAGGGATCCCATTCATTGGAGGTCCCAGCCTTTGGGAGGGGTCTCATCCCATGGGAGGGGTCATATTCCTTGGGGGATCTATTCCTTGGGGGTCTCATTCCTTAGGAGAGGTTCCATCCCTTTTGGGGAAATCCCATTCCTTGGGGAGGGTCCACTCCTTATGGGATCCCATTCCTTGGGGATTTGGGGACTGTGGGGATATGTGCCCCATCCCTTTTGAGGGGACCCCATCCCTTGGGAAGGTCCCCAGAGCTGCAAGATCCCATCCCGAGGGGGTTCAGGGGGTCCCAGGGACTGTGGGGTCCCAGGGGGATCCTAGGGATTTTTGGGGTCCCAGGGGGGTCCCAGGGGTTATGGGGGTCCCAGCTGGCTGTGTCACCCCAATCGCAGGGGCTGTGGGGTCCCGGGGGGTCCCAGGGGTGTCCCGGGGCTGTGAGGTCCCAGGGGGGTCCCAGGGATTTTGGGGTCCCAGGGTGGTCCCAGGGATTTTGGAGTTCCAGGAGGGTCCCGGGGGGTCCCAGGGGTTTTGGGGGTCCCAGAAAAGTCTCAGGGGGTCCCGGAGCTTTTGGGGGTTCCAGGGGTCCCAGGGTGGTCTCTAGGGGTTTTGGGGGTCCCAGGGGGGTGCCAGAGGGGTTCCAGTGGGGTTCCAGGAGGGTCCCAAAGGGGTCCCAGAGGTGTCCTGGGGGTCCTGGGGGTCCCAGAGGTGTCCCGGGGGTCCCGGGCCGCGGTCCCAGCCGCGGCGCCCGCAGGGCACCAAGCGCATCAGCCCGTGACCAGCACCGAGGAGTTCTATTACCTAGCCTCTGGAAGCGCCTCCTGTTCCAGAGCCTCGTCAGCCTCCCCTGTCTGCCTCGCCTGCCTCTGCCTCGTCTTCCTCCCTCATGCTGGGCTGCTTCCAGCTGCAGGTGCCAGCCGCGGGGACGGGGACAGGGGGAGGGGAGGGGATAGGGGACAATGGACGAGGATGGGGACAGGGACAGGGATGGGACAAGGACAGGGGACAATGGATAGGGATGGGGACAGGTCTTGGTCTTGATTCTGTTCCCGTTCCTGATCCTGTTCCTTTCCATATTCTCATTCCTGGTCCTGATTCTAATTCTGATCCTGTCCCTTATCCCTATCCCTTGTCCCTTGTCCCTTATCCTTTATCCCTTATCCCTTATCCCTATCCCCTGTCCCCTGTCCCCTGTCCCATCCCTCTGTCCCTGTCCCCTGTCTGCTGTCCCTGTCCCTGTCCCTGTCCCCCTGTCCCTGTCCCTGTCCCCTGTCCCTGTCCCCTGTCCCCTGTCCCTGTCCCTGTCCCTGTCCCTGTCCCCTGTCCCCCTGTCCCTGTCCCCTGTCTCTGTCCCTGTCCCTGTCCCTGTCCCTGTCCCCGTCCTTATCCCTGTCCCTGTCCCTGTCCCTGTCCCTGTCCCCCTGTCCCTGTCCCCACAGGAGTTTGTGCTCAGTGTCCAGGAGCTGCCGCGTGTCCTTCAGCTTCCTGCCCAAAATCATCCTAGCCCCTCATTGTCACCGCCTGTGACGAGCTCTCTACAAGAAAGTGGCCTTGTGGCTCAATGACATGGGTGAGCTGGGGACGCTGGGGTGGCTCTGGGGTGGCTCTGGGGTGGCCCTGGGACCCTCTGACCCTCCCCGTGCCCTGCAGAGAATTATCGGCTGCAGAGCGCCTACGAGAAACACCTCATCATCAAAATCGTGCTGGTGAGGGACAGGGGCACATGGGGACTCGGGACATGGGGACACTGGGGACATGGAGACACTGGGGACATGGAGACACCCCTTCATCAAAATCA
>JAPFBE010000819.1:0-25961 GCA_034336665.1 Luscinia megarhynchos | reverse complement strand
GCTGGTTCCTGAGGTCCCAGGGTTGGTTTGGGGTTCCTGGGGGGTCCCAACCCCTGACCGGGCTCTGGGGGTTTTGAAGGGGATCCCCCTCAGTTTGGGGGTCTCCCACGGTGCCCCCTCCCAAAAGTCTCGAGGATCCCTGGAAGTGGCTCCTGTTCCACCGGCCCCGTGCCCCCCTGATCCAGGACGGGCCCCAGTGAGTCTGGGGGTTCGGGGGGCTGGGGCGGTTTTGGGGGTCTTGAGGGGTGTTTGGGGGTCTGGGGATCTGGGGAGCTCTGGAGAAACCCCTAAAATCCCCAAAACCCCCTGAAATCCCTAAATCCCCCAAATCCTGCCAAATCTCCCCGAAATCCCCCAAATCTCCTCACATTCCCCAAAACCCCAAAGATCTCACACAATCCTTCAACATCCCTGAAAACCCCAAAATCTCCCTTAAATTGCCCCCAAACCCCGCAAATTCCCTCCAACCTCCCTCAAAATCCCCCAAAAATCCCCCTTGAAGTCTCCCTTGAAATCCTCTAAATTCCTCCCAAATCTCCCCAAAATCACCCCAAATCCAACCAAGAAGTCCCTGAAATCCACCCCAAATCCCTCCAAATTCCCCAGAAATCTCCCCAAAACCCCCGAAATCCACCCCAAAATCCTGAAAACCCCCAAAATCTTTCCAAAATCCCCAGAATCAGCTTCTGAAACGCCTCAAAATCCTCCTCAATCCCCTGAAATCTCCTAAAAATTCCCCAAAATCACCTGAAATTCCCCAAAATCCTTCCAAATCTCCCCAAAATCCCTCAAAGAAATCCCCAACACAAATTCCCCTGAAATCCCCCAAAATCTGCCCAAATCGCCCCCAAAATCCTGAAATACCTCCTCACGGGAGCCCAGGGTGTTCCCTGGCCTCCCTGGGGGTCTCAAACCCCTGGCCAGGGGTCTCCAAAGAGCCCTGAGTGAGACCCAGGTGTCTCAGGCGCTGAATTCAAACCCCTGGGGGCAGTACCAACACTGAGGGAATGGAAACAAGCCACCAAAATCAGTAAAGTGTAAATGAGACTGTTAGAACGGAGATAAATAGACTTTTGGGGATGTTGGTGATAAGGGACACGTGGCCAGGATGGAGAATTTGGGGGTGTGGATACCTCTTCCTCCTCCTTCTCCGTGCCATCCGTGCTGGGGTGACATGCTGCACTGTCAGGTTGGATGGGGACACGGCTGGGCAGTTTTAACACAGCTGGATTGCATTGGAAAGTTGTTACAAACATCCAGCACGGAATGCAGACTGTAGAAGATCAGCCCTGCCCTCAGCAGGCAGATTCCATCCTGGGGTGCCCGGCTGGACAGGGCAGAGAGTTCCTGAGACAAGGAACAATCAACAATCCTTGGAGCCTCTGAAACCGTCTGCTGCAATCTCTCATCGGCCCCTGGGGAAAACCAGGATTTGAACCACTGCATGTCCTCCTGAGGGATCCCCGGGGCTAAGGAGACACCTCAGGGGCAGCGACACCTCCAAATTCCCCAAAATCCCCTAAAACCCCAACATCCCCAAACCCACCCAGGAATTCCCTGAAATCTGGAATCCCCCAAAATTCTCCTAAAATCCCCAATATCCCCCAAACTCCCCAAATCCCCACAAAATCTCCTAAATTTGCCCTCAAATCCTCCCAAATACCTCAAACCCCCAAAATCCCCAAATCCCCTGAAAATTCAAAATCCCCAAAACCACCCCAAAACCCCTGAGTTCCAAATGTCCCCCAAACCCTTGCCAAAATCTTGAAAGCTCCCCAAAACCCACTGAAAACCCAGAATCTCCTCAAGGTGCCCTAAAGGCCCCAAAGATCCTTCCAAGTCCTTCCCAAAATCCTGAGGCTCCTAAAAGATCCCCCAAATGCCCCCAAGAGATTTCCTGGAAAATCCCTCAAAGTCTGCTCCCTAAAGTCCTCCCCAAAACCCCCAAGCCCCCAAAAGTTCCCCACCCTCCCGGGGTGTGGGCTGGTGGCCCTCTGGCCATGGCCAGGGGCTCTGCTGGGGAACCCCCTGGCCCTCGGTGGGGTCTGGGGGCTCTGCTGGACACTGGCGCAGGCCAGGGGCTGCAGCCCACGGGGAGATGTGCTCAGGGGGTTGGGGAGTTTAGAGAGGATTTTGGGGAAGACTTAGGGGAGATCGAGGGATTTTAGGAGATTTTAGGGATTTTCAGGAGATCTTGGAGGGATTTTGGGGGGATTTGGGGCATTGATTTTATGGGGGATTTTGGAATATTTGGGGAGATTTTGAGGGGGTTTTTGAGGGAGAATTTTGAGGGTGTCCCAAAGCGGGATTTTGGGGTGTCTGGGGATTTTGGGGAGGTTAGGGGGATTTTTGAGGATTTGGGGGATTTGAGGGAGATTTTGGGGGATTTGAGGGAGTTAGAAAATTTTGGGGGATTTTGACGGGGTTTCAGGGAGAATTTTGTGGATTTTAGCATGCAAGGGAGATTTTGTGGAGAGTTTTGGGGGATTTGGGGTGTCTGGGGTGGATTTTTGGGGATGTGAGAGGATTTTGAGGGGCGTTTTAGGAAAATTTTGGGGATTTTTGAGGAGGTTTGGGAGAATTTTGAGGGTTTTGGGGTGTCCTGGGGGAACTTAGGGGTTTTGGGGAGAATTTTGAAGTGGGATTTTGGGGCGATTTGGGAGGAGTTTTAGGGGTGTCTAGGGGAGGGATTTTGGGGAGTTTTTAAGAGGGTTGGGGGTTTGGTGTGTCTTGAGGGAGATTTTTTAGGGGGATTGGGGAAAATTTTGAGGGGATTTTTGGGGAGAGTTTGCAGATTTTGGGGTGTCCTGGGGGATTTTGGTAGAATTTTGGGGTGTCTGTGAAAGATTTTGGGGGAATTTTGGGGCTCAGGGGTCACTGGGATGGTTTTAGGATTATTTTAGGATTATTTTAGGGTATCTTTGGATAATGTTGGGGTTGAGTGTTTTTCTATTACTGTGTCATTTTAAAGAATTTTTCCCATTATCATGCCAATGGGCAGGAGATTTTGAAGGATTTTGGGAGATCTTTTGGGAGTTTTGGGGAATTTAGGGAGATGTGAGGGGAGATTTGGGAGAAGATTTTGGGGGGATTTGGGAGCGATTTAGGAGATTTCAGGGGTTTTGGGGGTTTAGGGTTTCTGCACAGCCCCCCAGATCCCCCAGACTCCCCAAAAACCCTGCAGACCCAAACAAACCCCCCGCCCCTGAAGCTCCCCAGACTCACTGGGGCCCGTCCTGGATCAGGGGCACGGGCCGTGGAACAGGAGCCACTTCCAGGGACCCTCGAGACTTTTTGGGGAGACTCCCCAAACTGAGGATCCCTCCCAAAACCCCCAGAGCGTGGTCAGGGTGGGCTGGGACCCCCAGGAACCCCAAACCAACCCTGGGATTCCCCAAAATCAACCTTGGGACCCCCAAATCTGCCCCGGGCCTTCTCCCCACCGAGAACCCCAAAAACCCCATCCAGGAACCCCCAAACCTCCTGTGGGACTCCCCAGGACCCCCAAAATCCACCCTATACTTCTCACATAAATCCTTCAAGGACTCCCCAGGACCACTCCCAAATCCCTTAAAACCCTCAGACCCCCCCAAACCCTCAGGACCCCTCCCACAAATGCCCCCCAGCCCCCCTTTAGCTCTCCCACCCCCACCCTCACCCCTCCCCGCCCCTCCCCACCTGTCCCTCGCCGCCTCAGCAGCTCCCCGCAGCCCTCGTCCTCTCCCGGCCCTGCCCCGCTCCCTGCAGCCTCCCTCAGCCTGCCCGAGCCCCGGGAGGGCTGGGGAGGGCCGCCCTCTCCATGGCCGGCCCCGGGCAGAGGGCGCCGCTCCCGCCTGGCTTCTGATTGGCTGCAGCGCTGGGAGGCGGGTGTTGTGAGGGAGCCGCAGCTGATTGGTTGGTTCTGGGAGAGGCCGCTATTGGCTGGGAGGGCCTCAGCTGGCGGACAGAGCTTGAGGAGATCGGCTGTGTAGGAACCTGAGGTTAGGGCCGAGGGAAAATGGGGGAATTTGGGGTGGGATTCTGAGGGGATTGAGGAGTCTGAGGAATTGAGGGGTCTGAGGTGGGGTCAGGGGGAGATGGGGGGTTTGGGGGCGGGGGTCTGTGGGGGAATTGAGGGTCTGTGCTTTTGGCCGGGGGCTTTTAGTGAAATAGGGAACCTGAGGTGGAGACAGGGGACATGGAGGAATTTTGGGGGAATCTGAGGGGAATTGAAGAGTCTGAGGTTCTTTGGGGAGGCTTTGGGGAAATGAGGCGATTTCAAGGGACTGAGGGAAATTGAGGGGTCTGAGGTGCATTTTGGGAGGCTTTGGCAAAGCTGCCCCCAAACACCCCAAATCCCCAGAGCAACGCCCCAAAATCCCTGAGACACCCCTCAAAACTGCCCCTGAGTACCCCAAAACACCCCAAAATCCCAGAGCAACGCCATGAAGATCTCCTTCGCCAAAAAGTGACCCAAACCCACCCGAAACACACCCAAAACCCCCAAAAGAATGTGCCTGGAATACCCCAAAATTCCAGAGAAACGCCTCAAAACCGCCCCTCAATACCCCAAAACTGCCCCGAAACACCCCAAATCCTTTCAGGGTGCCCCAAAATCAACTAGAAACACCCCAAAATCCCATAGAAACACCCTAAAATCCCTCCAAACCACCCCAAAATGCCTCAAAGCTGATCCCAAATATTCCAAAATTGCTCAAAACCAGCCCAAACTACCAAAAATCCCAGAAAACTGCCCCAGAAATGGTCCTGATCCTGCCCCAAACCTCCCAGCTGCCCTCACTCTCCCAAATAAGTTCAGCTCGGACCAAATCCTCCTTTATTTATCCCAAATCTTTTTTTTTAATCCTGTTGGGGATTGAGTGTTTTCCTATTACTGTGTCAATTTAAAGAATTTTTCCCATTATCATGCCAATGGAGCTGGCCGGGTCACACCCAGGACCTTTGACGACTCTGGACAAAGGGGTCGGTGGGAGCGGCTGCCGGAGGGCTCCCCGTGCTTCCGAGGGGACTCGTGTTCCCCAGCGAGCTCGGAGGAGGGACGCCCGTCTGCAGCCCCCAGCGGCGAACGCAGGAGAGCCAGACCCTCTGCGATCACCTGCCCTGCATCTGCCCCGCTGCAGCCTCCTGCCTCTGCGGACACAGCTGATCACCCGGACACAGACGGTGGCTAGGAGCTGCCCTCTCCAGCCGCTCCCACCCGAGACCCGGGCGTGGCGCTGCCGCCCTCCCGCCTCCGCTCCCTGCCCCGCTTCTCTGCAGCTGCCGGGTTTTGTTCCGGCTGCAGCACCGGGACCGAGCGCAGAGAGAGTGTGCCTGCAGCTTGAGAAAGGACTGGGACCGAGTTATCTGTTCTGTGTTGTTGGTAATTTTAACAACTGCTGTTGTTTCTGCTTGTACGGTTAGATATATTAGTAAAGGAGCTGTTATTCCTACCCCTTATCTCTGCCTCAGAGTCTTGGATTCAAACAATTATAGTACTTGGGGGCAGTGGAATTAAGGTCTCTACTTCAAAGGAAAACTTCTGCCTTTATTGGCAGATACCTGTCCTTCAAACCAGGACATCACTTTTGGGTCTCTGATGCCATTTTTGTGTCTCATGTTCATTTTGGGGTGCCTGATGTAATTTTTTTGGGTCTCTGACATCAATTTTGGGGTCTCATGTTGATTTTTGGGTTTTTTATGTCACTTTTGGGTCTCTGATGCCATTTTTGGGGTCTCTGATGTCATTTTTGGGGTCTCTGGTGCCACTTTCGGGGTCTCCCGTTGCCTTTGGTGGTTCTGATGTCCCCAAGTCCCGGTGGCCTCGGTGACACCGTCCCTGTCTTGCAGGACCGGCGACGGGAGTGAATTCCTGCTGCAGGCCAAGGACGAGGTGCAGATTTGGGGGATCCTGCTCGGGTTTTGAGGGGTCTGATAGTGGCTTTGGGGGGTTTCATGGGGATTTTGGGGATCTTTGTAGTGTTTTGGGGGGTCTGATGGTGGTTTTGGGGGTTCATGGTTGTTTTGGGGGTCTCAGGGGGATTTTGGAAGTCTCATGGTGATTTTGGGGATCTCATGGAGGCTTTGATGGTTCTCAGGGTGTTTTTGTAATGTCTGACCCCATTTTCTGTCTCTCTTACCCCATTTTCTGTGTTCATAACCCCATTTCCATGTCTCTAATCCCATTTTTGGAGTGTCTCACCCCATTTTCCATCTCTCTAACCCAATTTTTGGGGTGTCTGACCCTATTTTCCATCTCTCTCACCCCGTTTACAGGGTGTCTCACCCCATCTTCTATCTCTCTAACTCCATTTTCCCTGTCCCTGACCCCATTTTCTATGTCTCTAACCCCATTTTTGGGGTGTCTCACCCTATTTTCCATGTCCCAAATCCCATTTTCTGACTCTCTAACCCCATTTTCCGTTTCTCTAACCCAATTTTCCGCCTATCTAATCCCATTTTTGGGGTGTCTCACCCCATTTTCTGTCTCTCTAGCCCCATTTTCCATGTCCCTAACCCTGTTTTCAGGGTGTCTCACCCCATTTTCCTTGTCCCTGACCCCATTTTCGGGGTGTCTCACCCCATTTTCCATGTCCCTGACCCCGTTTTCAGGGTGTCTCACCCCGTTTTTCGGTTTTCAGGAGGACATGCAGGGCTGGCTGCGGGCTCTGGCCGCCAGCGCCCAGGAACACGCCGAGCTGGCCCGGTGGCAGCAGGGCCTCCTCACCACCTCCTCCAGCGATGAGGGGCTCCCGTGGCGCAACCCCAACTGGCCCTGACGGAAGTGACGCCCCCAAAACCCCAAATTTGGGGTCCCAACCCCCCCTCAAAACCCCAATTGTGGGGTGCTGGTCCTTCCCAAACCCCGGATTTGGGCTCCCAGCCTCCCAGTTTTGGGGACCTGAGCTCTGGGTTTGAGGTCCTGAGCCCGGGGTTGGGGTCCCAGTCCTTTCCAAAACCCAAATTTTGGGGTCCCAAACCCTAAATTTGGGGTCCTGCCTTCCCCAAAATCCCAATTGTGGGGTCCCAGTCCTTCCTAAATCCTGATTTTGAGATCCTGAGTTCTGGGTTTGGGGTCCTGATTCCCGGATTTGGGGTCCCAATGCTCCCCAAACCCCAGTTTTGGGGTCCTGAACCCTAAATTTGGGGTCCTGGCCCCCCCAAAACCCCAATTGTGAGGTCCTGGCCCCCTCTGAGCTCCAGTTTTGGGGTCCTGAATTCTAAATTTGGGGTCCTGCCTCCCAAAACCCCCAATTGTGGGGTCCTGGCCACCTCTGAGCTCCAGTTTTGGGGTCCCAGTCCTTCCCAAACACCGGATTTGGGGTCCCAAGCCCTGGTTTGGGGTCCTGCCCCCCCTAAAACCTCAATTTTGGGGTTCAGCCTTCCACAACCCCAAATTTTGGGGTCCCGGCCCCCTTTCCCCAGCACAAGCCATAGAGATCCGGGGGACCCCATTGCCACTGTTGTACAAATGTAATAAAGCACCTGCTGCACCCCAAAACCGGCCTGGGGCATTTTGGGGGTGTCCTGGGGAATTTGGAGAGTCCTGGGAGAATTTTGGGGAGTCCTGAGAGAACTTGGGGAGTCCTGGGGAGTTTTGGGGGCGTCCTGGGGAATTTAGGATCGACTGGGGAGATTTTGAGAGCGATTTGGGAGGTTAGAATCGACTGGTGGGGTTAGGATGGGATGGGGAGTTTTAGGATTGACTTGGGGGTGGGGTTTAGAAACTGGGGCAATTAGGGATCCACTGAGGCGTGGTTTAAATGTAACTGGGAAAGGCTTAGAACAAACTGGGCCCGCCCCAGTCCTTCCCCAGTCCATCCCCAGTCAATCCCCAGTCCTTCCCAGTCCATCCCCAGTCCGCTCCGAGGGCGGGCAAATGCCTGAGCGATCTCAGTCCCGGTCCCTGTATCGGTGCTGGTCTCAGTCAGTCCCAGACCCGGTTCTGGGCCCGGCTTTGGTCTCGGTCTCGGTCCCGGTTCTGATGCAGCTCTCGGTTCCGGTCCCCGGGGATTTCGGCTCCTTTGGCTGATTTTTAGGCCGAATCTGGTGGGTTTAGGGGAATTTTAGATCCTTTGCAGTGATTTCAAAGATTTAGGTGGCATTTCAGGCTCATCTGGGTGATTTTAGGCCAAACCGGATCAATTTTAGGACCGAGTGGCGCTTTGGCCCCACCTTTCCCTCACAGATCCCGCCCTTCCCTTGACCCATCCCCTCCCAGTTCGGGGGTTCGAACAGGGCAGGAGGAGGAGGGAGGGAGGAAGAAGCGAGCGGCAGCAGAAGCAGGAGGAGTAGACAAGGGAGCCCACGAGCCGGAGCTGCCTGAATTCGCAGCCCCGGGGACCATCGCCCCCATCCGCGGGGTGCCGGGAGGAGCTCGCCCCAAATATCCGGGGGTCCCTGGGGTTTGGGGATTTTTGGGGATGTTTGGATCTTGCCGGGCTCCAGAGGCAGATGGCCCTCGGGGGACTCGGGGAGTCCCCGGGAGGTGTTTTTAGGGGTCCCGGGTGGGTGCGGGGCAGAGCCCCAGCGAGGGGATGTGGGTCCCCAGCGGTGGGGTTGGGCTTCGGGCGGGCCCTGCGAGCTCTGCGGGAGCCCGTGGGGAGCCCCAGGCGGGATGTAGGGGACAGCGGTTTTGGGAGCCCCGGGAGGCGGCTTCCCTGGCGGGAGCGCAGAGAGAGAGAGCCCCCAGAAGGGCAAAGCGGGAGCCCGAGGGGACCCCTGGCATTGCCGGGGACCCCGGCGGGGTGCTGGGGCTGGAGGCGGCATGGCGGGAAAGGGCCGGGGCTCCCGGTGCCGCCAGTGGCTGCTCCCAGCATGAGCCCAGTTGCTCCCTGCGTGCTTCCAGTTTCCTCGGCACTCCCAGCATGAGCCCGGTCACTCCCAGCCATTCCCTATTATGATGGAATTTGCCCCAACACGGTCCCAGTTGCTCCCAGTTCCATCCACTGTGTTTCAGTCTATCCCAGTTAACCCACAGCATAATCCCAGTCTCTCCCAGTGTGAGGCCATGGCCCCCAAGTGCTCCCTGTCAATGCCAGCATGACCCCAGTAGCCTCCAGTATAATCCCTGTGACTCCCTGTCTCTCCCAGTATATCCCAGTCACCCCCAGCATGCTGCCAGTCACTCTCACTTCTTCCCAGGTGCTTTCAGCATGATTCCAGTTGTTCACAGCCACTCCCAGTCCATCCCACTATGATTCCAGTCACCCTCAGTGTGATCCCAGTCTCACCCAGCATGGACCCAGCTGCTCTCCCTGTGATCCCAGGATGTTCCCTAGAATAGCCCCAGTCTCTCTCAGCATTGTCCCACTATCTCCCAGTTGCCCCCAGTGTGGTTCCAGTCCCTCCAGTATGGTTGCAGGCACTCTCATTATATCCCAGTTTCCCCAGTAAGGTTCCAGTTATATCGGAATGATCCCAGTCTTTCTCTGTTATTCCCAGTTGTGTCCAGCCTGATCCCAGTTTCTGTCACTGTCCATGCTCCCAGTTGTTCCCAGTATGATCCCTGTTATGGTCTCAGTCCCCTCAGCATGGTTCCAGTACCTTCCAGTTGATCCCAGTATTCCCAACGTGTCCACATTTTCCTCCCAATATGGGCCCAGTTGCTCCCAGGCATTTGCAGTATGGTTCCAGTTATGTCCAGCACAATTCCTTCACTCCCAGTGATTGCAGTATGATCCCAGTAATTCTCAGATATTCCCAGTACTATTCCAGTCATTCCCAGTACGATCCCAGCTGTTTCCAGTAGGATCCCAGTATGACTCTGACATGGGCACAGCTGCTCCCATTATCATCCAGTGTGGTTCCAGTTTCTCCCATTTCCCCTCATTGTGGTTTCAGTCTCTCCCAGTATATCCCGGTTGTCCTCAGTTACTTCCAGTCAGATCCCAGTTGCTCACAGCCTCTCCCAGTCACCCTCAGTGCAGTTCAAGGTTCTGCCAGTATGATGCAGTATGATCCCAGTCCTTCTGAGCATGGTTCCAGTTCCTCCCAATTCCTCCCAGTGTGATCCCATATGCCCCTAGCATAGTCCCAGTTATGCCATAGATGATCCCAGTCCCTCCCAGCATGGTCCCAGTCATGCCCAGTTCCCCCCAGTATAGAGTAGTAGCTCCCACTGACTCTCCAGTAGCCCCAGCATGGTCACAACTGTTCCCAGTGTGTTTCCAGTCCTTCCAGTATGGTTAAAGACAATCTCATTATATCAGTCCTCCCAGCTCTCCCTAGCACAGTCCCAGTCACTCACAGTACTAGCCCAGTATGAGTCCAGTGTGAGTCCAGTCTCTGCCAGCAGGGCCCCAGTCACACACTTGGCCCCACTTGCCCCAGCAAGGTCCCAGTTTTCCCCCAGCACATTCCCAGTCACTTCTAGTTACGTCCCAGACACCACCCCTTTGGACTGAGACACTCCCAGTATATCCCAGTTGCCCTGAACAATCTCATAGTCATTCCCAGGCACTCGCAGTTACCTCAGCGTGGTTCACTTGACCCCAGTTTTATCCCAGTTACCCCTGAAATAGTCCCAGTGCCTCTGTGCATAGCCTGTTAATTCTTTTTAGGAGTGGGGAATGTTTGGAGAATGCAGAACTCCAAAGCGGAGCAGAAAATGCCCTTGAGGGTGACACTGGGGTGTCCCGGTGGCAGCTGCCGGCAGAGGCAGCCTGGAGGAGCAGAGCCCTGTGTCCCCCAGGAGCCCAAAGTGGGGAGCCCAGAGAGGGGGGAGCGCCGCCATTGGCGGGACCCTCAACAGCCTGGAGAGGGGCAGGGGGGACTCCTTGGACCCCCAGCATCCCTAAATGGGGAGAGGGAAGAGGGGGGAGCTTTTCGGATTGCTGGGACTCCCAGCAGCCTGGGGAGGGCGGGCACTGAGTAGATGGGGGACCCCCAATAGAAGCGTGACCCCCAGCAGCTGGGACAGGGGGGAACCCCCAAACACCAAAGGGGAGGGACCATTGCCAGGAAGTCCTGGGAGGCATTTTCAGGGCTGAATGTTCGTGTTTGGGAGGTTTTGATGGGGCCCAGATGCCCGGGGACTTCTAGAGATGGACTTGGCCAGGATGAACTCCCAACACAACGCGCTCATTCCTTGTTTTTCCCCAAACCAGGATTTCCCATTGCCAAGCCTTGGCCCGATGGAGGAGGAGGAGGCTGCGAGGAAGAGGAAGATGGCCCAGGAGCCCCAGGCAGGTGAGGAGGAAATCAGTGCCCCTTTCCCCCTCTGTCCTGCTCCATCTCCCAGCCCAGCACGGCCCCGAGCTGCAGGACACCCCGCTGGCAACACCGACCTGCCGGGGACACGCTGAGGGGATCTCCTTCCCCTTCCCTCTGGCACGGAGGCAAATCCCATCCTCTCTTTGTCCTTCCTCCCCCAGACAAGGAGCTGAGCACGGAGAGCAGAGAGGACAAATCCCTGTGGCAGAACCTGGTGGAAGAGGCCATTTGCAGCGGCTCCACGGCGCAGGAATCCAACGGGGAGGAAAAGCCGCGGAGATCCCGCACCAGGAGGGGCTGCAAACGCAGATCGCGGGGATCTGAGGAGGAAAGACCCAGCCTGGGCCGGGCAGGCGGCCGGAGATGGAGCCAGAGCTCGGACATGGTGGTCCCTGAGCAGCTTCGTGATGGGGAGAAGCGCCACAAGTGCTTGGAGTGTGGGATGAGCTTCAGATGGAGGTCCAGACTGATCCCCCACCAGAGGATCCACAATGGGGAGAGGCCCTACGAGTGTGGGGAGTGTGGGAAGAGGTTTCACACCAGCAGCAATCTCCTCAAGCACCAGCGCACGCACACAGACGAGAAGCCATTCCGCTGCCCCAACTGCGTGAAGGGTTTCAGGCAGAGCTCCGACCTCATCTCCCACCGGCTCATCCACACCGGGGAAAAGCCCCACGAGTGTGAGGAGTGTGGGATGAGCTTCAGGCAACGCGCCCATTTGATCTGCCACCAAAATATCCACACTGGAGAGAGGCTACACATGTGTGGGGACTGTGGGAAGGGCTTCAGGCAGCATGGCAGCCTAATCGTTCACCAAAGGATCCACACCGGGGAGAGGCCCTACGAGTGTTCTAAGTGTTGGAAGAAGTTTTCCACCAGCTCCAATCTCGTCCAGCACTACCAGACACACACAGAGGAGAGGCCCTACGAGTGTCCTGACTGCGGGAAGGGCTTCACACGAAACTCTGACCTCATCTGCCACCAGCGCATCCACACCGGGGAGAGGCCCTACGGGTGTGAGGAGTGTGGGAAGAGCTTCTCCCGCAGCTCAACCTTGACCAAACACCAACGGAGGCACCGGTAAGGGAAGCCCTGCGAGTGCCCTGAGCATGGGAAGAGCTTCGTGCGCTGCTCCAACTCCATCCCCCACCGCAGGTCCCACCATGGGCAGAGCCCTGGTGACCCACATTCCCTGGGATCCTCGTTGGGAAGACACCTGCCTGGTTATCCTTTTGTTTTGGCCTTCATTTTTCTCCCTCTTCTCCATCTCTTTGTGCTCCGAAAGCCAAGAGGGGTTGATCTGTCACCTCAAAACCACTCAAATCCCATTGACAACACCTCAATTTTAAATCTATTTGGCTCAGTCCAATTTCAAAGTGCCTTGTTTCTCCTCAAAACAGCTCAATCCAACACAAACCTTACTGGATTCCAGAGCCGCCAGGGTGAGAAGGGGTTGGAAGGAGATTGGGACAAGTGGGATCCAAATTTGGAGCGGTGGCTTCGGGATTGTGTGGATGTTCCTGGGGGGATATATTTGATAGTAAATAAAATTTTGACAATTCCTGGTTTCTGTCCCATTCTCTTTCAGTCAGTTCCAGTTCTGGTTTCAGTGGCACCTTCTCAGCTGATTGTGTTTGTGTCCTCCTTTCTCTCCTGCCTCTCTCTGCCTGCTCTGTTTCTCTCTCAGGGTCTCCCTTGACCCCAGGGCAGCTCCCACCAAAGACCCTGCCCTGATTCAATTCCCAGTGCAGGAGCTGCAGCAGCCATGGGTGAAGTTGTGAAGGCTGGCAGTGAAATGTCCCTGTAAGATCTTGCTGCACTTGGCTTTTGGCCCCTTCTGAGGAGCTTTGCATTCAAGGGCAGGAACATCTTTTTCTGCCTGGGAACTGGAATTCCAGATCCTGAAAGTGTGAGCCATGCAGGACAATGCAGACTGGGATCATGGGGGCTGGGATCACATGGACTGGGATCCTCCAGACTGAGACTGCACAGACTGGCACCAGATGGATCAGGGCCATTGTCCTGGTTTGAAGGACAGGTGTCTGCCAATAAAGGCAGAAGTTTTTCTTTGTAGTTGAGACCTTAATTCCACTCCCTCCAAGTATTATAAATGTTTGAATCCAAGACTCTGAGGCAAAGATAAGGGGGTGGGAATAACAGCTCTTTTGCTAATATATCTAACCATACAAGCAGAAACAACAGCAGTTGTTAAAATTACCAACAACACAGAACAGATAACTCGGTCCCAGTCCTTTCTCAAGCTGCAGGCACACTCTCTCTGCGCTCGGTCCCGGTGCTGCAGCAGGAACAAAACCCGGCAGCTGCAGAGAAGCGGCGGGAGCGGAGGCGGGAGGGGCGGCAGCGGCCACGCCGGTCTCGGGTGGGAGCGGCTGGAGAGGGCAGCTCCTCGCTCACCGTCTGTGTCCGGGTGATCAGCTGTGTCCGCAGAGGCAGGAGGCTGCAGCGGGGCAGATGCAGGGCAGGTGATCGCAGAGGGTCTGGCTCTCCTGCGTTCGGCCGCGGGGCTGCAGACGGGGCGTCCTCCTCCGAGCTCGCCGGGAACACGAGTCCCCTCCGGAAGCACGGGAGCCCCTCCGGCAGCCGCTCCCACCGACCCCTTTTGTCCAGAGTCGTCAAAGGTCCTGGGTGTAACCCGGCCAGCTCCACTGGCATGATAATGGGAAAAATTCTTTAAATTGACACAGTAATAGAAAAACACTCAACCCCCAACATTATCCCAAAGATATCCTAAATAATCCTAAAGAATCCTAAAAACCATCCCAGAACCATCCCATAAACCCCTGAGACACAGCGACCCCACAGTGACCCCACAGTGACCCCACAGTGACTCCAGCAGGGCAGCAGCTCCTGGGCCAGGGTGGCCATGGCTGCAGCTGGGGACAGGAAAAAAACCCCAAAAACATCCTAAAAATATCCTAAATAACCCTAAATAATCCTAAAAACCATCCCATAAACCCCTGGGGCACAGTGACCCCATAATGACTCCATAACAAGCCCATAATGACCCCAGAGTGACCCCAGTGACAGCTCCTGGGCCAGGGTGGCCATGGCTGCAGCTGGGGGGAGAGAAAAACTCAAAAACACCCTAAATAAACCTAAAAACATCCTAAATAACCCTAAAAACCATCCCATAAACCCTGAGAGATTGGGGTCTGCACAGTGACCCCAGAGTGACCCCACAGTTACCCTGCAGTGACCCCACAGTGACCCCAGTGAAGCTCCTGGGCCAGCGTGGGCAGCTGGGGAAAAAACCCCAAAAGTGACCCCAAAAATACCCCAAAATCGCCCTAAAAACCCCAAAATCACCCTAAGAACCCCAAAAGCCACCCTGAAAATCCTCTGAGAGATTGGGATCACCAGGACCCCATAGTCAGCCCTGGACCCCAAAGACCCCAAAAGTGACCCCAAAAATACCACAAAAACCCCAAAAGTGACCTCAAACCCCCAAGAAGCCCCCCAGTGACCCCCTGAGCCCCGTATGCCCTCAAAATCTCCTACAGACACCCCAAAATCCCCCCAAAATTCTCCCAAAATCCCCCAGGACACCCCAAAATCTGCAAACTCTCCCCAAAATCCCCTCAAATTTTCCCCAATCCCCCCCAAAATCTCCCCCAAGACACCCCAAGACCCCCCAACCCTATTAAAAACCCCCCAAATCCTCCCTAGACACCCCAAAACTCCCTCCAAATCGCCCCAAAATCCCACTTCAAATTCCCCCAGGACACCCCAAAACCCCCAAATTCTCCCCCAAACCTCCTCAAAATCCCCCAAAATTTTCCTAAAACGCCCTCAAAATCCCTCTCACATCCCAAAATCCACCCCAGACACCCCAAATCCCCCCAAAACTCTCCAAAAATCCCCTTGGACATGCCAAAATCCACAAATTCTCCCTAAAACCCTGTCAAAATCCCCAAAATTTTCCAAACCCCCAAATCCCCCAAAGTCCCTCAAAATCCCCCAAATCCTCAAAATCCCCTAACCTCCCCCAAAATCCCCCAGACACCCCAAAATCCCTTGGGACACCCCAAAATTCTCCCCAAAACCCCTCAAAATCTCCCCAAATTTTCCAAAATCCCCCCCAAAATCCCCCAAAGATTCCTGAAATCCCCAAATCCCCCAAAATCCCCCAAGATCTCCTGAAAACCCCAAAATCTCCTAAAATTCCCCAAATCTCCCCAAAATCCCCCCCAAAATCCCCCAAACCCCCAACCCCCCTGAGCACATCTCCCCGTGGGGCTGCAGCCCCTGGCCCGCGCCGTGTCCAGCAGAGCCCCCAGACCAGACTGGGGCCGGGGGTCCCCAGCAGAGCCCGGCCATGGCCAGGGCCACCAGCCCACACCTGGGGGTGGGGGATTTTGGGGGGTTTTGAGGGGTCGGAGGATTTGGGGCAGATTTTGGGGATTTCAGGGAATTCTGGGGCATTTTGAGGGATTTTGGGGGTTTCAGAGCAATTTTGGGGGATTTTCAGAGATTTCAGGGGATTTCTGGGAGGGATTTTGGAGGATTTTGAGGATTTTTGGGGAATTTTAGGGAGGATTTTGGGAGATTTTAGGAGGTAGGGAAATTTTTAGGGAGGCAATTTTGGGGAGATTTTAGAGGTTTTCAGTGGGTTTTGGGGGTTTGGGGATTTTGGAGGGGTTTGGGGACATGTAGGGGATTTCAGAGGGTTTGGGGGTTTGAGGGAATTTTAGGAGATTTCAGGGGATTTTGGGAGGATTTGAGGGGATTTCAGAGGGATTTTGGGGAGAGGATTTTTAGGGGATTTTTGGGAGATTTCAGAGGGATTTTGGGGAGATTTTGGGGAGATTTGAGGGGATTTTTGAGGGAATTTTTAGGAGGGATTTTAGGGGATTTTGAGGGAGTTTTGAGGGAGTTTTGAGGGGATTTGAGGGGATTTGAGGGAGAATTTTGGGGGATTCCAGATTTCAGGGAATTCCTGGGGTGGATTTTGGGGGATGTTGAGGGAGTTTTAGGGGATTTTGGGAATTTGGAGGTGTCGCTGCCCGAGGTGTCTCCTTAGCCCCGGGATCCCCTCAGGAGGACATGCAGTGGTTCAAATCCTGGTTTTCCCCAGGCTCGATGAGAGATTGCAGCAGACGGTTTCAGAGGCTCCAAGGATTGTTGATTGTTCCTTGTCTCAGGAACTCTCTGCCCGGCTCACAGCGTCTGTCCAGCCGGGCACCCAGGATGGAATCTGCCTGCTGAGGGCAGGGCTGATCTTCTACAGTCTGCATTCCGTGCTGGATGTTTGTAACAACTTTCCAATGCAATCCAACTGTGTTAAACTGCCCAGCCGTGTCCCCATCCAACCTGACAGTGCCAGCATGTCACCCAGCACGGATGGCACGGAGAAGGAGGAGGAAGAGGTATCCACACCCCAAATTCTCCATCTTGGCCACGTGTCCCTTATCACAAACATCCCCAAAAGTCTATTTATCTACGTTCTAACAGTCTCATTTACACTTGACTGATTTTGGTGGCTTGTTTCCATTCCCTCTGTGTTGGTAATTTCCCCAGGGGTTTGAATTCAGCGCCTGAGACACCTGGGGTCTCACTCAGGGCTCTTGAGACCCTCGCCAGGGGTTTTGAGACCCCCAGGAGGCCAGGGAACACCCTGGGCTCCCACAGGAGGGATTTCAGGGGATTTTTGGGGGATTTGGGGCGGATTTTGGGGGATTTCAGAGAATTTGGAGGATTTTGGGAGATTTTGGAAAATTTTGAGGTGATTTTGGGGATTTCAGGATTTTGGGGGATTTTAGGAGACTCAGGATTGGGGAGGATTTGAGTGGTTTGGGAGGATTTTGGGGGATTTTGGAGAGATTTTGGGGTTTTCAGGGGATTTTGAGGGATTTTGGGATGGATTTGGGGGATTTTGGGAGATTTTTGAAGAATTTGGGGAATTTTGGGGGATTTCAGGGAATTCATGGGGTGGATTTTGGGGATTTTGGGGAGATTTTGGGGGAATTTGGAGGATTTTGGGGGATTTCAAGGGGGATTTCAAAGGGGATTTTGGGGAGATTTGGAGATTTTGGGGGTTTTCAGGGCAATTTAGGGGAGATTTTGGGGGTTTTCAGGGGATTTTGAGATCTTTGGGAGGTTTGGGGGGAATTTCGGGAGATTTGGTGGGGATTTTGGGAGGATTTAGGGGATTTCAGAGGCTTTGGATGGATTTTAGGGGTTTCTGCAGAGCCCCCAGATCCCCCAGCCCCCAAAACCCCTCCAGAACCCCTAAACTCCCCAGCCCCGCCCCGAAGCCCCCAGACTCACTGGGGCCCGTCCTGGATCAGGGGGGGCACGGGCCGGTGGAACAGGAGCCACTTCCAGGGACCCTCGAGACTTTTTGGGAGGGGGCACCGTGGGAGACCCCCAAACTGAGGGGGATCCCCTCCCCAAAAACCCCCAGAGCCCGGTCAGGGTGGGGCTGGGACCCCCCAGGAACCCCAAATCAGCCCTAGGACCCTCCAAAATCCCCCTTGGGATTACCCCAAATCTCCCCCAGGACCCCCCAAATCTGCCCCCTAGGGCCCTCCCCCCGAGAACCCTCAAAACCCCCCAGACCCTCAGGAATACTCACCCCCCCTGGGCCTCGGGGATCCCCTCAAAACCCTCCCCAGGTCCCCCCAAAGCCTCCCCTGGCACCTCTCCAGGAACCCTCAAAACCCCCTTAGACTCCCCCCCAAATCCCCTCGAGGCCCCTCCCAAAAACCCCTCAAGGACCCCCCAGAACTAATCCCAAAATGCGCCCCTAAGCCCCCCAGACTGCCCCCAAAATCTCCCCAAACCCCCACAAACCCTCCAGGCCCCCCACTTCAGGACCTCCCACCTAAAACCCCACCCTCGGACACTCCCCCCAAACCCCCGCCCTGGGGCCCCTCCCCAAAACCCCCCAGCCCCTCCCTTTAGCTCCCCACCCCCACCCTCACCCCTCCCCCGCCCCTCCCCACCTGTCCCTCGCGCCTCAGCAGCTCCCCGCGAGCCCCTCGCTCCTCTCCCGGCCCTGCCCCGCTCCCTGCAGCTTCTCCCTCAGCCTCACCGGAGCCCGGGGAGGGGCCGGGGAGGGCCGCCCTCTGCATGGCCGGCCCCGGGCAGAGGGCGCCGCTCCCGCCTGGCTTCTCATTGGCTGCAGCGCTGGGGAGGCGGGTGTTGCTGAGGGAGCCGCTGATTGGTTGGTTCGGGAGAGGCCGCTATTGGCTGGGAGGGACAGAGCGTGAGGGGCGAGCGGCTGGGGACGGAACTGAGGTGGGGCCGGGGGAAATGGGGGAATTTGGGGGGAAACCTGAGGGGAGTTGAGGGTCTGGGTGCTTTTGGGGGAGGGCTTTGATGGGAAATAGGAAATCTGAGGTGGAGCCGGGGGGACATGGAGGAATTTGGGGGGAGTCTGAGGGAATTGAGGAGTCTGAGGTGGGTCTGGAATGGATTTGGGGGAATTTTGGGGCGTCTGAGAGAAATTGAGGAATCTGAGGGAAATTGAGGGGTCTGAGGTGGGTCTGGAATGGATGTGGGGGCTCTGTGGGGAATTGAGGGGTCCGAGGTGGGGCCGGAGGGAAATGAGGTGCTTTGGGGGTCTCTGAGGGGAACTGAGGGGTCTGGGGAAGCTTTGGGGCGAAATTGGGGTATCTGAGGTGGAGCCGGAGGGACATGGGGGAAACTGGTGGGGGGTCTGAGGGGAACTGAGGGCTCTGAGGTGCATTTGGGGAGTCTTTGGCAAAACTACCCCAAAACAGCCCCAAATCCCAGAGCAACGCCCCAAAATCCCTGAGACACGCCTCAAAACCGCCCCTGAGTACCCCAAAACACCCCAAAACCCCAGAGCAACCCTATGAAGATCTCCTTTGCCAAAAAGTGACCCCAAACCCACCTAAAACACCCCCAAACCCGAAAAAAATGGGCCTGGAATACCCCAAAATTCCAGAGAAACGCCTCAAAACCGCCCCTCAATACCCCAAAACTGCCCCAAAACACCCCAAATACCTTCAGGCTTCCCAAAATCGACTAGAAACACCCCAAAATCCCATAGAAACACCATAAAATCCCTCAAAACCACCCCAAAATGCCTCAAAGCTGCCCCCAAATATTCCAAAATTGCTCAAAACCAGCCCAAACCACCAATAATCCCAGAAAACTGCCCCAGAAATGGTCCTGACCCTGCCCCAAACCTCCCACCTGCCCCCACTCCCCCAGGTAAGGTCAGCTCGAACCAAATTCTCCTTTTTTATACCAAATCTTTTTTTTAAACCGAAATCCTCTTTTTTCCAACTCCAAATGTCCTTTTCAAATTCTCTTTTTCTCAACTCAAATTCTCCTTTTCACACCCCAAGTCTTTTGAGCATCCCAAATCCCTTTTCCCACCCCAAAATCTCCTTTTCCCACCCCAAATCCCCTTTTTCAGCCCCAAATACTTTTCCTGTCCACTCCAAATCCCCTTTTCCCACCCAAAATCTCCTTTTCAATCCCAAATCCCCTTTTCCCGCTGAAATCCTGACCTCAAATCCTCAATCCCCTCTCTAAAGCATTTTTCCACCCCCAGATCTCCTCTTTTCCATCCCAAAATCTCATTTTTCCATCCCAATTTCTTCCCCTTTTACCCCAAAATCCCCTTTTCCCACTGCAAATCCACTTTTAGGGTTCCCAAGGGGTTTTTGGGGTTTTTCCCAGCATTGCACCCAGGGTCTCTGCAGACATTGCATCTGGACCTGCCCCCACCCCAAATAAATCCCAAATCAATCCCAAACCAACCCCAAATCAATCCCAAAAAATCTTGCTGTGCCCCCCAGGGTGGAGTGGTTTTGGAGGGGAGTTTGGGGCCAGGTGGGTTTGACCCCAAAGTTTGGGGACCCTAAAGTTTGGGGGGGGTTGACACCCCAGGGTTTGGGATCAGGGGGTTTGACCCCAGAATTTTGGGATCGGGGGATTGGACACCCCAAATATTTCAAACCCCAGAGTTTGGGCACTGGGAGGGTTTGACACCTCAAGGTTTGGAGTCTGAGGGGGTTTGATCCTAAAATTTGGGGTCAAGGGTATTTTACACCTCAGGATTTGGGGTTTTGGGGGGTTGGTCCCAAAGTTTGGGATTTGGGGGGGGTTGGACACCAAATTATGGGGATTTGGGGGTTTAACCCCAGAGTTTGGAAATTGATGGATGGTGGGTGATCCAAAAATTTGAGATTTGGGGGATTTGACACCTCAGGTTTGGGTTTTGGGTAGTTTTGACCCCAGAATTTGGGGATCAGGGGGCTTTAATCCCAAATTTTGGGATCAGAGGGGTTGGACACCCCAAATATTTCAAACCCCAACGTTTGGGGATTGGGGGTTTTGATCCCAAATTTGGGGTTTGGGGGTGTTTGACCCCTGGATTTGGGGGGTTTTGACCCCTCCAGGTTTGGGGTAGAGGTTGAGATCAAAAGGATTCCCTGAAAACAGCGGCAGGATTGGGATTGGGAATGAAATAGGGATTGGGAATGGGAACAGGATCAGGATTGGGAAAGGGATCGAGAGTGCAAATGAGAACGGGATCAGAAATGGGAATGAGATCGGGAATGGGAACGGGATTGGGCACAGGATCGGGATTGGGAATGGGAACAGGAATGGGAATGAGGTTGGGAATGGGATGGGGAAGAAAATCGGGATTGGGAAGAAAATCACGATTGGGATTGGGAACGAGATTGGGAATAGGATCAGGATCAGGAATGGGATTTGGTACGGGTTCAGGATTAGGAATGAGTTCGGGATTGGGAACAGGTTCGGGATTGGGAATGGGAACGAGAATGGGAATGAGGGATCAGAAACGGGAATGAGATCAGGATTGAGAATGGGAACGGGATAAGAATTGGGAATGGGAATTGGGAACAGAATTGGAAACAGGAACAGGATTGGGAACGGGATTGGAATTGGGAAAGGAAATGGGAACAAGATTGGGAATGGGAATAGGATTGAGAATGGGAATGGGATTGGGTTTGGGATTGGGAATGGGAGTGGGATCAGGATTGGGAATGGGAACAGGAAAGGAAACAGGATCAGGAATGGGAACAGGATTGGGAATGGGAATGGAAATAGGGATTGGGAATGTGAAAGGGATTGGAATTGGGAAAGGGATCGAGATTGGGAATGAGATTGGAATCAGAAATGGGAACAGGATTGGGAATGGAAATGAGATAGAGATTGGGCATGAGATAGGGATTGGGGATCAGGATTGGAATGGGAATAGGAATGAGATCAGGATCAGGACCAGGAACAGGACTGGGAACTGCATCAGGAAGGGGAACGGGAAGAAGACTGAGAATGGGAAGGGAATGAGATAAAGATTGGGAACAGGAATGGGAACAGGATCGGGATGCTAAAGCTGTGACATGAATGGATGCCTTGGCCGTGAAATCTCAAATTGCAGAACTAAAACTAGGATGGGCAGGAACAACCTTCCCTGGCTAAGAACTGGAATTCCAGATCCTGGCAGTGTGAGCCATGCAGGACCATGCAGACTGGGATCATGGGGGCTGGGATGACATGGACTGGGATCCTCCAGACTGGGACTGCACAGACTGGGACCAGATGGATCAGGGCCATGCAGAGTGGGATTGTACAAACTGGGATCACATGGACTGGGAATGTACAAACTGGGCTCTCATGGACTGGGATTGTACAAACTCGGATCCCATGGACTGGGATTGTGCAAACTGGGACCATATGGACCGGGATGGCTGGAACAGAACGATGTGAACTGAGACGGTCCCGCCCCTCCCAGGGTCCCTCCCAGTCCTGCCCAGTCCCGTGTGGGGGCGCAGCCAAAACTCCCCGCAGTGAACAAGGAGGTCCCAGAGCGCTCCTCGTGTCGGTCTCTGTCCTGGTCCTGGTCTCAGTCTCAGTTTGGAGCAGTCCTGGAGCGCTCCTGGTGCTGATTCCTGTCCTGGTGTGAGTGTCGATCCCGGAGCTGTTCTGATCTCAGACACATTCTTGGTCCTATAGCGGTGCCAGTCTCGGTGCCAGTGCTGGTTCTGGTTTCAGTCTCGGTCTTGGTGCCAGTCTTAGTTGCAGTTCTGTACCAGTGCCAGTCTCAGTTCTGGTGTCGGTTCTGTTCCCAGTCCTGGTCTCGGTCTCCTTTCTGATGTTGGTCTTAGTATTGATGCTGGTGCTGGTTCTGGTGTTGGTCTCAGTCTTGATTCCAAAGATTTTAGGCCCATTTGGCTGATTTTATACCAAACTGGGGTTTTAGACTGGATTTTAGGGCCCTTTTGGACAATGTTAGGCCAATTTGGATGGTTGTAGACCCCCTGTGTGTGGGTTTGAGACGTGTTTAGCTGATTTTAGGCCAAACCTGAGGCATTTAGGCTGCATTTGCGGAGATTTTGGGTCATTTTAGGCCAAACCAGACCCTTTTAGGAGTGTGGCCTTTTGTCCCCTATTCGTCCCCTCACAGTTCCCGCCCTTTCCTTGACCCCGCCCCTTCCCTCTGTTTCTGCCCATTTATTAGATCCGCCCACTTCTAGTCACAGCCCCTGTCAATCATTATCCCTCCTGTCTTCAGACTGAGCCCTTGTGTTCGCTCCGCCCCATTCCCCTCTAAGCCCCGCCCATCTCCTTGCTGGTTCTCTCTGAGCATGCTCAGAACACCCGTTAGTGCCTCCTGTGCGCCGCCATCTTTGGTCCCGGTCCCTCCGTCCGGCTCCAGTGTGTCCGAGAGCTGCGGTGGGGCTGGGGGGATCTATAGGGGATCTGTAGGGGACTGGCATGGCTTTAAGGCCGTGGGTGGTTTCTGGAGGTCTGCAAAGGAGATTTCGGGGCTCTGTGGGGTCAATAAAGGGAGTCTGTGAGGTCTGTAGGGGATCTCTAGGAGACTGGGGGTATCTCAGTGTCTCTGTAGAGGATTTGGGCTTGTCTTTAGGGGATTTGGGGGGCTCTGGGGTCCCTAAAGGTGCTCTGGGAGGTCTATAGGGGATCCACAGGGGTCTGGCGGATCCTATAGAGAGTCCAGGAGGGGTCTCATGGTCTCTAGAGGGGAATTTTGAGTTTCTTAAAGGGAATTTCTGGGTATTTTGGGCTCTGTCCAGGGAACTTTTCGGGTCCCCATAGGGAATTTTGTGGTTCCTTTTCAGAATTTTTGAGATATTTGGGGTCCTTACAGGGAATTTGGAGGTCTCTTGGGTATTTCAGGCCCCTTAAGGAGATGTTAGAGGTAATTAAAGGGTATTTTGTACTGTTTCTAGGCATTTTTGGGGCCTGTATCACTAAATTTTTGCAATTATGGGGCCTACAGCAGGGTGGTTTTTTTTATTTTGTATCCAAACATGGGAATTTTTAGGTCTCTATTGGAAATTTTTGCAATGTTGGGGCCCTCAAATGGAATTTTGAAGGATCCCATAGAAAATTTTTGAGATTTTGGGGTCTCTATAAATAAACTTGAGTCCAAACATGGAACTATAGGTTTCTCTGGAGGAAATGTTTGGGGTCTCTTTAGGGTATATTTGGGAATTCAGGGTCCAAATGTGAGAATTGCCGGGGAAGGTGGGTGAGTTTGGGTGCCAAAATACGGCAGTGAGCAGCTGGCATGAAGCCCATGAGTCCCAGGGCTCTGATTTTAGGGTTATTTTGGCTCCCTTAGGCGGGTTTCAGGTCCATTTGGGTGTGTTTAGCTCCCTTTGGGCGATTTTAGGAAAAATGAGGTGATTCTAAGGCGATTTTAGGCACATTTTTGTGATTTTTGGCAAAAGAAGGCACTTTCAGGGTGGATTTTACAGAAATTTAGGAGATTTAAAGTTGATTATAGGCAACTTGGTGTGGGTTTTCAACCATTTTGGGCAGTTTGAGACACTTGGGTTAGATTTCAAACCCATTTGGCTGACTTCAGGCCAAAGCTGATGGGTTTTAGGCTGGAGTTTAGGCCCCTTTTGGACAATATTAGGCACATATGGATGATTTTACACCCCTTGGTGTGGATTTGAGGCATCTCTGGCTGATTTTAGGCCAAACCTGGTGGATTGAGCCTGCATTTGGTGCCTTTATTGGTGATTTTTGGGCAAAGCGAATCCTTTTATGACATTTGACCCTGCCCCTTTCCTCTCACAGTTCCCGCCCTTGCCTTGACTCATCCCCTCCCAGTTCGAGGTTCGTGAACAGGGCAGGAGGAGGAGGAGGGAGCAAGAGGCAGAGCAGCAGCAGAAGCAGGAGGGGACAAGGAGTGATTCAAGCGCCAGCCCGGAGCTGCCTGAACTCGCAGCCCCCCCGGGACCATCGCCCCCCATCCCGCAGGTGCCCGGGGAGGGGGAGCTCACCCCAAATATCGCGGGGGCGTCCCTGGGTTTGGGGATTTTTGGGGGGATGTTTGGACCTCGCTGGGCTGCAGAGGTGCAGATGGCCCTCAGAGGGATATCGGGGGTCCCCGGGAGGTGTTTTTGGGAGTCCTGGTGGGTGCGGGCAGAGCCCCGGCGGGGGGCGGGGGGATGCGGGTCCCCCCGTGGTGGGGGTTGGGCTTCCCGGGCCGGGCCCTGCGAGCTCTGCCGGGGCCACGTGGGGAGCGCGAGCAGCGGGATCGGCGGGGGACAGCGGTTTTGGGGAGCCCCGGGAGAGCGGCTTCTGAGCGGGAGCGCAGAGAGAGGAGAGCCCCAGAAGGGCAAAGCGGGAGCCCGAGAGGGGACCCCTGGCATTGCCGGGACCCCCGGCGTGGGGTGCTGGGGCTGGAGGGGCGCATGGCCGGGAAAGGGCTTCGGGGCTCCCGGTGCGCCAGTGGCTGCTCCCAGCATGAGCCCAGTTGCTCCCTCGTGTGCTTCCAGTTTCTCGGCACTCCCAGCATGAGCCTGGTCACTCCCAGCCATTCCCTATTATGATGGAATTTGCCCCAGCACGGACCAGTGCTCCCAGTTCCTCCCAGGTCACCGAAACTGAGAGAAAATAAGAAACCCTGACAACAATTTTCAACTGGTTAGAGAATCGTTCATGACACCGCTAGGAGATTTCAAATCTTTTCCGTCAGTACCATAGAAATGGATTGGGTCAGTGTTCATTGGTCTCAAGTTGCAAACACTCAATTCCTAATATTCCGTCATATTTTGGATCCGGGGTTCCCCTTCTGATGTTAATTAGATCCATTCGTGATTTTATCAGTCTTTCAGAGGAGGTGTCTGCAATTTGCCAGAGGCAGAGTCTGGGGTGGATGTTCCTGGGTGGCCACTGATGTTCTGTTAATGGCCGCTGATGGCCCTTGAGCATTCCAGCTGCTGCCAGTGTGTTGATGTGTTGAGTTCATCCGACCCCACCTGGTGCAGCAATGCCCTGCAAAGAAAATTAAAGGTTTTGAAAGGCAAAACAAAATATCTTGATTAAAAATTACAGAAAATTTTTAAACGATACATTTTCCAACACCATTTTGGTCCAGTTTTGTTCCCAG
The DNA here is from genome assembly GCA_034336665.1 of Luscinia megarhynchos. Classification (NCBI taxonomy): domain Eukaryota; kingdom Metazoa; phylum Chordata; class Aves; order Passeriformes; family Muscicapidae; genus Luscinia; species Luscinia megarhynchos. The sequence continues at coordinate 373 of JAPFBE010000819.1, read as the reverse complement.
TTCTCCCAGCTGCTCCCTAGCACAGTCCCCAGTCACTCCCAGTACTATCCCAGTATGAGTCCAGTCTCTGCCAGCAGGGCCCCAGTCACTCACACTTGCCCCCAGTTGCCCCGAGCATGGTCCCCAGTTTTCCCCCAGCCCATTCCCAGTCGCTCCCAGTTAGGTCCCCAGTCACCACCCTGTGGTCTCAGACACTCCCAGTATATCCCAGTTGCCTTGAAACAAAATCTCATTCCCAGGCACTCCCAGTTACCTCAGCGGGGGTTCACTTGCCCCCAGTTTTATCCCAGTATCCCTGGAATAGTCCCCAGTGCCTCTCAGCATTGTTTTGTGGGGAGGGGAATGTTTGGAGAATGCAAAACTCCAAAGCTGA